>CAKNYM010052998.1:166099-231941 GCA_932195095.1 Andricus curvator
TCGCTAGAGAGATTGATCAGCAACCTGGGTCGGAGCAGTGTTGCGGAATAAACGTGTCATTTAAATAAATAACACGAGAATTCCAGGTCAATCTAAAATATCTATACCTAACACTTATATACCTATCTACCTCATACCTATATACCTACCTACCTTATACCTGTAT
This sequence comes from Andricus curvator, assembly GCA_932195095.1. Taxonomy (NCBI): domain Eukaryota; kingdom Metazoa; phylum Arthropoda; class Insecta; order Hymenoptera; family Cynipidae; genus Andricus; species Andricus curvator. The sequence continues at coordinate 166,266 of CAKNYM010052998.1, forward strand.
ACCCATATACACACTACTATTTTCCAACCGAGCAAGTCACGCCTACCCCGAAAGGGAAATGGCTTAATGGTATAACAATAATAATAGTGGTTTTTCAACTTCTTTCCACTTAACGCGGCTAGTTTACCTGAAAGTATTGCGGAAAATTATACTTATATGGTATGCCTGGATTCGTATAAGAATAAGGTAGAGATTGCATTCATAAAATTTGAATAAATATTGATGATATTACAAATATGCTTGATCAAAGTGGACCTTCTTTTAAAGACAACTTTTTCGGCTTGCAAATGATTCTTTCTCAAATGAAAAAAAGATCCCTATAATAGAAACTATTTTTGTGATAGATTAAGAAATTTCAACCGAGATTTTTGCTATTGGCATTCGATTGCCAAAATAGGAAACTTGGTTTCTTTTCATTTTTCGATTATTATGTTCAATTTTCATGATAAAAGTGACTCCTAAAAGTATATATCAGTAGAATCAGAATTTCAAGAAACATGCAAATTCGTTGAACGTCAGAGAAGTATTTTTGGCAAATTTTTTGGGAACTTTAACATTTCGTACATTTCTTTGGTGGCTAAAGAGAAAATTCAGAAATTAATCTGAAAAGATTTTCTTGAGAGTGGTGCCAGATGTGAATTACAGTTAGCGCAGGCCCTAGAACCTGCCGGGGCGAGGTAAAGGGTATGCATTGTAGTGAGTACAATAGCGTGGGCGTGCCTAAATGTCTCCTCAATATTTGGCCACCAGGATCGGTAGTTTCTTGCCTTAAATTTAACCCAAAAATGCTGTTTGTTTTCGCATGTATTTTAATATTTATTTGAAACCAATAGTTTCTTTATATATATTACTTTTTTCAGAAGCAATTGATCTACGTTTATCCGTTGTTAAAATTTCGAAATAATCATTACAAGCCGAGAAATCAGCCTTCAAAAGTAGGGTAACTTTGACCAATCATATTTTTAATATAATAAATATGTATTCAAATTTGACTACAGATAAACATACTTTATTCTTTTGCTAATCCAGGCATACCACATAAGTCATATTTTTCACAATACTTTGGGACAAAATGCCCTAATGCGTCAAGCCTCCAAATGCCCATGTACACAACCCTCTTAACTTCTTAGAGATAGAATTCACATAGCAGCTGTGTTCACTCTGTGATTTCTATCTCGTAAGACGTTGAGGCGATCCTGCTTCCTTGACTCTCATCTGTTCACTAAAGTTGGCTTGTTTCTGGAGTTACTACTATTGTCATCAAAAGGTTATTTTTTTTCTACCACTTTTCCTGCTGTGCCTTCCACGCGCCAGGACTGATTAATTTTAGAAATAATATTCAAAATGATATTTCTCGCGTAAGAGCGATTTTATTACAAATGTAATTATTGAACTGCACTCGCATCACAAAACTGCGCAATGTAGAGCCAACATACGATTTCCTATCTTCATTTCTTCTCAAGATAAAGTATTTGTAAATAAATACCCGTACAAAGTAAATTATTGAATATTTCAGAATTTTGAAAAATATATTACATTAAAGAATATTGAAAGAAAATCTGAGAATTTGTTTTAATTTTTCCTAACGTCGACCTCGTTTTGGGAACTGTTGAAAGTCGAGGCTTGAAAAAACCGAAAACCCCTGTTTTTGGGATATTTTGAAATTAGGGGCTCGGCTTTTGGCCCCGACATTAGTTACTTTTTTCGTGATGTAACGATAACGATGACTAGTTCCTTTCAAAAAGTAACTTACCAATCGGTATATTGGCTATCAATATGCCGCCTCAGTAACGTGACCTTCTTTATATTTTTTAAATTTTCAAATCATTTTTTGCCTTACAAGAAATTGTAGAAATTAAATTATTTTTATTTAGATTTGGGTCCTCTAATTTTATGTATTTTCGACAATTTAAAAGTATATTGTTAAAAAATATCCGAAAATCCACTGTACAAAAAGAACATACTCGAGGATCGTGCCCACTCGCTCTTTCAAGGTGGAGGCTGAAATGATAAAATTATGTAAAGACGTCTGTGGACTTCTAATCTTAGTCTTTAAAAATTGCACAGAGAAAAATGGAAGTGAAAATTTGTGTCTTTAAAGTTGGTAGTCGAGGTATTCGTTACTGAGTTGGCGTTGTAAAAAAAATTCGATTCTAAAATTAGCTTATTTATTCAAGTGTAATCTCGGTATTAGCTTCTTTAGGCAATCAAAGAGATTACAGCGTTCGGAAGGGCAAGGTTGCGGCCAACACCGTAAGAGTGAAAAAGATGGCAGTAAAGCACTCTGTGGGCCACGTTGTGTCTATGGACATACGTCGTTCCCGCGTGAGTAGGAAACCCGGATAGTATATGTCGTACGTACTCAGAATGTACATGACAGGCTCTCCACCTATCGCTGGGAACTTCTAAACGTAAAATGCGGCCACGGTATACTAAGGTGGAAATAACACCGTCATTTCCAGTACGTGGCGACGGTACCTCCAGAGAAAAAGGTTTGAAAGTTTAAAGCCGTTGTTCTTGTTGGTTCGGAATTTACCTATAACTGTAAGTCCTTATCCCACCACCGAGTAAGTGTGTGTGTAGGGGGGGGGGGGGTAAAGGAATAGGGGAGAGGTACAAGGAAAATGTAAAACCTAAGAGGGCACATTATAAACTTCTATCACAAGAAATGACACCGTCCTGGCACGCAAAAATGAAACCCTCTGTGCCTGAATTAAGTCCGGATGATTTGAGGAAAGCAAACGTTAGTTCCGTCGACAAGGACTGATCTTTTACATTTCTGTAAAAGTTTCCGCGCATTTTCTTGTCGACGAGCTGTTCAAGGAAGTTTTTGACCTCTGCTTTCTTCAACCGGGTTTTTAGAAGTGTGGCATCTAGATAAAGTAATGCACTTTCCTCACTTTTGCTGTTACGATCCAGGCTAAGTGTCTCAACCGCCTGCTCCGCGGTTTGTAAAAGAACGCTCCGTTGCCAATCTTCTCGTGATTTCTAATCATCTTCAGAATAGGATCTCTTCCCTTTGCAACGATTTGAGTTGTACCCAAGATAATTCGGTTGGAAAGACACTGGGGATTTAGAAGTCCACGCCCGCCTTTACGGTGTGGGATTTTCCGAGCAATTGAACCCGGGTTTCCAACGCAGCAGTCAGCTTCCGTTTGCAATTTGGTATTTTGGATGCTAAAGTTTGAGTCACTAAATGTCCTAATGGCTGAAAAATCAGCCGAGTTCTGAATAGAAAACTATAAACTGTGCTTCGATTAGGGCGTCGTCCTTTCGAAAACTGAGACACGATGTATACATTTCCATTATTGATGCTAGAAAATTCAGTAATTTATGCATCCTATTCTTTTTTGAAAAAAGAATGCTGTAGGTGATAACGTATCTATTGTAACATTTGCTTTAAAGTATTAAAAGTGAAGGTTTTATACAGGAGAGATCCAAGTTTTCAATTATTAATGTGCAGTTTCACATTCCTTTCCATGTCTTCTGCATCTATTCCTAAAATTTTGCAATCATTCATCGATTCTTGCACTAGAATTTAACCTTTCAATCTCATTTTTCTCCTTGTGGAAAAATGGTAAAAGTTACTATACAAAAATTTCAGTGTATCTAAGAAAATTTGTATTAGAAAACTGCAAAAGATTTGTAAAATGTTGAAAAGATTTACAAGAGAATAAAAAAGACCCCACACTAAATTACATGGACTGCTTTATTTAAAACGACCATTTGAAGCCACGCGATGTTTTTATACTAATGTTAAGTTTGAATCTAATGGATTGGCTTACATCGGATGGGAGCGGATTCTTACAATGGGCTAGAACTTTGTCCACAAAGCTTTACATTAATCTGCACAATTATTCTGGTTGTATAGGCAAATTAGCTAAATTGTGTAACCAACGTAATTTTTTGATTAGATGCCGTAAAGAAAGTATTATCCCTCCACATATAAATAGCCTATAATGTTCCAAATCAATACATTTTTCCAATAATTTAATCAATCTAAAATTACAAAGGCTTAATGATAGTTATAAAATCGGATTGTCCAATATTATTATCAAAGATGTTCATTACGAAATTGATAATATCAACTTGCAATTACGAATTTTACATGATACCCTCATCATTTATTTACCATTCAATATGTTCGCTTCTTTCATGATTCTACAGTATGATAAATATAATAGGAATTGTAAAGAAGATTTTTTTATTGGCATTAGGGTCGATAATGTTTTGTTTTGTGTTCTACAATTAATTTTTAAAAAGATATCTATTTGCAAGTAAATTAAAGTTAGATTTTCTATGTTTCGTCCCGGACTGACTCACTGGACTCATCAGTAAGGTTATGTGAGTCAGTCCTACCTTATACATTATAATTGATCTAAATTAATTGTAATGTATATTTTTCAAACAAAAATTTTTAATTTTTTCGTTTATAAGTTTCTAAATTTGATAAATTTTGCAATCAATAATATTGTGCATTTCAACCACGGATAGGGGTTGAAAACTAATATAATCGATATAAATTTTGAATTGATTTTTCAAAAAACACCACAAAAAATTTAAAAAAAAAATAAAAATTTTATATTATTCGGGCCACGGATAGGGGCCAGAATATAACTTAAAAGATCATAAATTACTAAGTTGAAGAGAAATCATTACTTTTTCAATTGAGTTGATTTGTGAACCAAAAAAAGAATTTTTAAACGTATCCTCAGTAATTTTCTTCCTTCATTGTCTCGTGTCTCAAAATTTCTGCCAGCCTAAGCTGTATACATACTATTTTAAATAATTCAATTGATTTATTTGTTAATCGAATAATAGATTGATTATTAATTAATTACATGATAATTAATTCTTCTTACACTGCGTGAGGGAAATGTTCTGTTCGTCAAAAGTAATAATTTGGATTTGTAATTCTACTGTTAATACAGTAATTGATCAGAAGTTAATCTGAGGACTGACGTTGAATAAATTTTTTTTTAAATTCTAGCCGCCGCCTCCAAATCTATTTTTCAGATTGTTGCACATATCAATGTAATGTTATCTTTATTGTAATTATAATTGAACTTAAAATTTATTTATTCATTTGAAATCCTAATGAGAAATTTTATAATCCTGGTTCCATTCCTAAGTCGAGAGTGCTTCAAAGCTTCGATTTCTTGAGGAAAAATAAAAACCGGGGGGGGGGGGGATATATAAAAAATATAAAGTAAAATTCTTATCTGACAATATATATAAAAAGAAAAAAATTAAAAAAAAAACCAGGAAAAACATATACCTTTAGAAATTAATTTTTTCGGAATCTATCAACCGGCTTTCCAAATAGAGGGAAGAAAACTTATAGAAGCTTGTCGAGATTTGACCCTTAGGTACATACTTTTTCAGTGCGACGTTGTCTAGTTTACAGCCATGACCTCTCTTTAAAATTCTCAGTATCCGGTTACCGTTAATGTGAAATTCGGAAAAAATGCTAGTTTCCTTCTGGATCTCAGACGAGAAGGGTCGTTTTCTAATGACATAGTGTGAAAATTATTCTGATTAAAAAAAAATTTTTTTAACCTGTTTTTAAGAAAATTATTACGATAAAAAAGTTTTTAATTTGTGTCAGTGTTGTTAAATTACATGTGATAACTTAGCGACGTCCAAACTAAGCCTCAATTCGCGCACTTGTGGGAAGAATAATATATGGAAGAGAAGGAGAAGGAAGGAAATTACTGAGGATAAGTTTAAAAATTCATTTTTTGGTTCACAAAACAACTCAATTAAAAAAGTAATGATTTCTCTTCAACTTAGTAATTTATGATCTTTTAAGTTATATTCTGGCCCCTATCCGTGGCCCGAATAATATATTTAAAAAATATTTTTTTAAATTTTTTGTTGTGTTTTTTGAAAAATCAATCCAAAATTTATATCGATTATATTAGTTTTCAACCCCTATCCGTGGTTGAAATGCACAATATTATTGATTGCAAAATTTATCAAATTTAGAAACTTATAAACGAAAAAATTATAAATTTTTGTTTGAAAAATATACATTACAATTAATTTAGATCAATTATAATGTATAAGGTAGGACTGACTCACATAACCTTACTGATGAATCCAGTGAGTCAGTCCGGGACGAAACATAGAAAATCTAACTTTAATTTACTTGCAAATAGATATCTTTTTAAAAATTAATTGTAGAACACAAAACAAAACATTATCGACCCTAATGCCAATAAAAAAATCTTCTTTACAATTATAATAATTGGGTCAATTAAAAACGACATCTTTCGAAAAAACAGCAAAGATGTCATCTAATTATAATAGGAATTTCTCTAAATTAAAATACACATTATGCAAAAAATTCGACTGGATAAAAAGACAAAAGTATGATTTCAAAAACTCATTAATCCTTCCCAACAATTGGTTCAAATATTTATTTAATATGTTCATCTCTGATGATGTTGTAAGAGTTCTTGTCTTAGAACCTAGCTTTGTTAATATACACAAGAGCAATAGCAAATTCCCTTCTCATGATTTTATTGCATGGGTAGAATTTGGAATATTGCTGAAGAAAAGCAAAATAAAATTCGAATACTCTGTTCCCATTTAGTGTTTGATCACATTTCATCATTAAAACACAATAACTTGAGATTCAACAACAAACTAGACTTTAGCCCTGCAATTCATTTTATAAATAATCCTGAAATTTTAGTGATGAACTCTTACAAAGGTAACACCACTGTTGTCATGATCAGATCCGGTTATAATAACAAAATGATCAATTTATGAGAGGATCAATCGCAATATAAAGTTATGAATTTGGAATATACTACCATGACTGAAAAGGGACTGAATATAATTGAGGGCACCGATCATAAAAGGGCGTCTCCGCGCGAAATTCGGTAAAAGTATTGTCCACAGGCATAAAGCGGAAGCAAAAAAAAGGTGTAAAATTAAAAATTAAAAAATACCATTACATTAACCTGGCAAAAGTCGATATTGTTTGCTGATATAATTAATAAATCCGATTCTTAAAGTAATAATTAATAAAAATTGCATTTTTCATCGCGCCCAAATTCGATGTTTTCTAAAACTCAACTCGCCGATTCTAGCTCAATAACTGGTGAAATGATTTGAAATTTTTACAGTATGTTCAGAATACATACGTCACACCTCCAAAGTCGACAAAGAACATAAAAATTGCATTTGTTCACTTATGTTTAATAACAAATGGCGGGGTACCGGTAACCGGGTTTCGGACACTTTGGCGGAAAAAAGTATGCGACGAACTTGAACTTCGAAAAAAACTTTGAGCTTTCTTATTCAGCTGTTATACTACGGGCTTATGGACTCACTAAGATCCATAAACCTGATTATCAGTTAAGATTAATAGTTTCTATTATCAATAGCGCTACTTATTCGTTGGCTTTCTTTTTATCCATAATATTAACATAAGTAATATGTAAATCTGTTCAGCATGTTTAAGGTAGTTGGCAATTTGTTAATGATTTAACGAATTTAGTAATTCCCAAAATCCATATCATGGTTACTTTTGACGCCATAGGGCTGTTTTCTTGTACGCCTATAGAGTTAGTCATTCAATTTATACATGAAAAATGGGATGACATTGCTCCACACACTTTAATCCCTAGGGATGAATTTAATAATGGAAATGAATTTTGCTTCAGATCCACTTACTTTAAATTTAATAATATTACATAGAAACAGATTGATGGTTGAGTAATGGGCTCTCCGTTATCTTCTGTGATATCGAATTTAGTAATTGAGCAACTAGAAACTGATTGTTTAAACAAATTGCCATTTAAAGTGGTCATTTATAAGTGTTATGTTGATGATGTCTTTTTGATAATACCCAAACAACACGTTGATTTTACATACAAAATTTCCCACTATTTTCATCAGAATCTTCAGTTTACTATAGAACTTGAAAAAATAACACTCTTAATTTTTTGGATGTCTCAGTCATTAGATCTTTTAATGGTAAATTACTCAATAATTGGTTTCAAAAGCCTACATGGTCTGGTACTGGTAGATATTTAAACTCTAACTCTGAACACCCTTGATCACACAAACAGGGCATGATATTTAGATAAAATGGTCGTGCAATAAAGTTATCTTCTTTAGATTTAGTTTGTCGGTGGAATGACAGTTTTTGATCTACTAGTCTTGTTAAAAATGTTTATTAAAAAACAAGCTTCCGCTCAACGACATTGAGCCTCATCAGGAATAAATTTTTCGGAAAGATACATTCTGACCTAACAAAAAATAATTTAACTTAGAGATATGTTTATTGAACAGGAGCAGATGTAAATGGTTTATAATTTACTATTAATTTACTTACGAGAAGTTGAACATTTGGTTTTTGTTATTGGAGTTTCAGTTTGAAAAGATAAAAAAAGTGATATTGAGAGAATGTTAAATTTAAAATCTTTTGTATTTATATTGATTTTTGTAAAATTGAGTAAGTTTTTATAAAGTGAAAAAACACATACACTCCTGGACATGCAGTTACATTTTGTGTGAAATAAATAAACTTTTTTTTGGCTGCACTCCTTATCACCATGGCTGCATGTCCATGAGTGAGGTTATGTTTATCGTTACATGATAATTTTGAAAAATATTCGATCACTAGAGCCACCTATCTTATGTTTGTAAAATTAGATAAATTGGAGGGAAACATTAGAAATCTTATATAATAGAGAAACTTAAGAGTTATTGGTAATTAATATTAAACTACGGTATATATCACTAAGAAAATCGGTGTCAGAGCGTTTGTTTACAGAATTACTATGTTTTATAATTTGGAACATTTCTTTGAAATTACGTTTCTTGTATTTATTTTCTGTGCCTAATATTTTAACATTAGAAAAGTCAAATTTGTGATCTAGAGTGTGTTAGTGTGACACTAAGGCAGCACCTCTAGAATATCTTTCTCAATCATTCTTGTGTTCTCTGAGTCTATCTTTAAAGTGTCGTTCTGTCTGACCAACATAAACACGACCGCATTCACATGGGATCATATAGATGATGTGGGTTTTTAGTTCTGTTGGAGTTTTATCTTTATTTTTAGTGAAACATTGAAAAGGATCTTTTTCATATTTAAAAGTTATTAAAATATTAAGTTCTAGAAAAGTTCTTTTGTAAAATCTCGTAAGTTCATTAATAAATGGTAAAACAATCAGTTGATTAAGATCTAATTTGTGATTATTATTTTGAGTTGTAGTATTAGAAAGTTGGTTTTCATTTTGTAAATTAATTAATCTTTTATTAATATATTTTTTTAATGAAATTAATAGGATAACCATTATTTTTAAGTGTATTTTTAACAATATTTAATTTTTTTATTTCTCTGTCAACTAGACTGTTAATGACTGAAATTTTGTCTTTGATTGCTATGTTCGACTCAAAATTTACGTATCTCCCTGACCATGTTTCTTTGCGGTACCAGTTGGTTGTAATGTTATTGTTAACTTTGTTTAAATTGATGTCTAAGAAGTTGATTGCATTATCTTTTTCTATTTCAATAGTGAATTGTAATCTAGGATGGTAAGAGTTGAAAAAATTGAGTAAAGTGTCGATTTTATCTTCAGGGACACAGGTCAAGATATCAACGTACCTATAGTAGAAAATAAATTGAAAGGGTAGTTTTGAAAAAATATCTTTTTCAAGTCCTTCCATTACCAGATCAGAAATTATATCGGAAAGTGGGTATCCCATAGGGGTACCAAAAATTTGTTTATAAAATTCATTCTGGAAGATGCAATATGCATATTTTGAATATTTTAAATTTTTGCAATGAGGTCCCAGCTGGTTTTAATGTAAGATGTAGTTTTTCCAATGATTTGTTGGATTGTTTTACTAACATATTTGGAAACGTTATAAATAGGTGATCCAATAAAGGAAGTGACAGGTCTGAGGGGAATTGTTCCCTTATGAATTTTGGGTAGTCCGTAAAATTTCGGAGCATTACCATTGTAGCTTTTGAGAAATTTTGCTATATCAGTATTTATAAAATCTAATTGTAAAAGATTACTAATTAATTTATTAAGTTCAGTTTGTATTTTATTAGTTGGATCTTTATTTAATTTGAAGTAAGTGTTTTTATCTAGTAGGAGGGTTTCACATTTTTTTATATAGTCAGTTTGTTTTAAAACAACTGAAGTATTACCTTTTTCGGACTTAGTGACAAAAATTTCAGTGTTTTGTTTTAGAAATTCTTTTATTTTAATCCCGAATATTTCGAATTCTGATCTTATATTGTTATTGTAATTTTTTTGAAGATATTTTTGTAAGTTACATTATATTTTAAATCTGAAATCTGTTCTTTTTTCATTAGGAATTAATTCAATTCTGTCTTCTATGCAAGCAAGAGTTTCTTCAATAGTAGATACTTTATTTTTTGAAGAAATACAACATTTTTCTCCTAAGCTTAAGAAATATCCTACATCATCGGTATTCCTAATGAAAAAAGAACAGATTTCAGATTTAAAATATAATGTAACTTACAAAAATATCTTCAAAAAAATTACAATAACAATATAAAATCAGAATTCGAAATACTCAGGATTAAAACAAAACACTGATATTTTTGTGACTAAGTCCGACAAAGGTAATATTTCAGTTGTTTTAAAACAAACTGACTATATAAAAAATGTGAAACCCTCCTACTAAATAAAAACACTTGCGTCAAATTAAATAAAGATCCAACTAATAAAATACAAACTGAACTTAATAAACTAATTAGTAATCTTTTACAATTAGATTTTATAAATACTGACATAGCAAAATTTCTTAAAAGCTACAATGGTAATGCTCCGAAATTTTACGGACTACCCAAAATTCATAAGGAAACAATTCCCCTCAGACCTGTCACTTCCTTTATTGGATCACCTATTTATAACGTTTCCAAATATGTTAGTAAAACAATCCAACAAATCATTGGAAAAACTACATCTTACATTAAAAATAGCTGGGACCTCATTACAACAATTTAAAAAATTCAAATTCCTAAAAATCAATAACGAAAAATCTTTTTGCCGTTAAGTCCTGTAGACCACAATAGCCCACTTTTTGTTGAGATCCTATCTGCCAAATCTGTAGAAATTCCGTTGAAAAATAGTCCATTTTTTAATAACAAATGAGTTGTTATGAAAACTAATTATTATTTTGGGCTGAAGTTTAGCACACTTCTTAAGGGTGATAAGGGACATATTTTCTGAAAATTTGAAAGTCGTGAATTTATTATTGTAATAATAATTGCATATTTAAAAAAAGGCACTTTCGGATGGTTTTAATTTTTTTCCAAGTAAAGAAATGAACAAATCTTAATGTACGATACGTAATTTTGTAGATATTTGTAAGACCTACATTTTTTAACTACACTTTTTTCCTAACAGACATATAAGTTAGTTGCAATAAACAAAAAACCAGTTTTTGCAATCTTTGACCATTGTTTACATACACAGTGCTTCCGACGCCGTGGTCGCAAACATATAGGCCTTTGTTCTACATGCTTGCACTACAAGAATCCGAAGTCAAATTTCAGGTAGCATTTATTTCCCAAATTTGACAGGTTGTCTGGACTAGTACCTTTGGTCTGACAGCTGATAAAGAATAGAATACATTTGGTTTATAACATTGGATCTAAACACAATAGGATCCAAAAGAATGCTGGCTTCACTGTTTGTCGTTATGTTCCCTGGTCTTTCCAACAAAATCACCAATTTACTCAGGAAACACAAAATTAGAGTCATCCATCAACCTTTAAAAAATAAGAACTTTATATTCAAAAACACTAAAGATCCATTACCGAAATTAAAAACAACTGATGTTGTTCATAAAGTTAATTGTTTAAATTATTCTGCTTATTACATTGTTCAAACAGGCCTGACTTTAGAATCTTTTTACATCATTAAATATTAAAGTGGTGTAAATTTAAGATATGATAATTCCAGACTTCCATCACATTATAATATTCTAGCTTATTTATCACCTATATACTTAATATTCTATAATACATTCCCTTCAGCAATATTATATTGATTCTTTTTTTTTCAAAATTCTGGTGCGATAATCACGTCTTGCTCCAATTATGAACAAACACTCATTATATTCAGTGCCTTTAAGAATGCTTGACATCTGAGATGACTTGTAGTCTTTAACGTCTTCACATTTGGGATGTTTGCGCTCATCGATTTACTACTTTTAATAATGTAATATGAAGTTTATTGTTAATGTTAAATCATCATTGGCAAATGTTCTTGATATCAATAGATATTAGTAAGGAGTAATAGATATTACTCCGCTTTATCATAACCTCAATTACTCTTGTTTTGATTTTTTATATAATAATAAATATTTAATAAACTTCCTTAGGCTGGTCGGAGAGCCTTCTTATTGAGTTACCCTTTGATATCAATTCGTATAATGTTGTCTGATCTTAAGTAGTTCTTTACTCAGATTGTATTGGAGTTAATTACTCTCTATTTTTTACTTCCCACCTGTTTATATTTATTTTATTTATATTACAATTGTGTTATTTTAGTTTCACAATGCGGCTTGTAAAGGGCCAATAAATGATCAAAACGTTGCCTTCATTACTTGAAATGTGTTCATCCTTATTTCAGTGGACTTTGTTTCCTTTCTTTTATTAAAAACGACCAACACGAACGTATTATAAAACTTGTATGGAGAAATTTAGTGTTTTTTTAATTTATTTATTAAACACATATTCTGATTCTCTATAAAATATTCAGTTTGTTTTTTTGACCGTATCGTATTTTTCAACTTTAGTGGTATAAAAGTGTAATTTTTTTAAATTTTGTAGCCAAGCCAATAGTATTACGAAAACCTTAAAGTGGAACTTTTGATTTTTGTGATTTTCGTTCTCATTGGTGTACAATTTGTTTGTTCCATAAAATAGTATAGTTAAAGTTTAATAATAAATACAGGAATACTAAGCGTATCGTTTAGTATAAGGTTCTATTAAATTAAACCTATAGTATCAAATTGATATTATAGTGTCAACCAGTGTATATTAGTTTACGGTGAGCTTCAACCAACTTTAACCTAAAAAAGATATTACAAGAAGTTTTGTTTTGCGGAATATTATTCTTACATAGTATGTAGATATTTTGCGAAACAAAATCGTGGTAGCGCTTTTTTCAAAATTGAAAATTAGGATTAAAAAGAAAATTGTTAATAAAAAACTTTTTTACGCAGGGATTGTTAAAAATTAAGTATAGAGTTGAAATAGTTCTACAAAATTTTTTGTGAAAATATAACTGTTGAATCTACAAAGGGTTATATATTCCTTTAGTGCAATAGGTTATTAAAAAATTATATCACTGGACTTTTTTTTGCAGAATTTTCTCCTCGGATGATTTTCGGATATTTCTGATACGCAATTAAAAAAATCATAGGAGCGCTTTTTTCAAAAAACCATTTTTATTCTTATTTTTTTAATTTCTGCATTTTAAATATAATTGGCTTCTTTTTGCTTAAAAGCTGAATAAAGAATTATCATGAAATTATGTTCCAAAATGTCAACTGTATAATATACAGAGGTCTTTGTAAATTACAAAAAAACATTGATCACAGAACAAGTTGTTGAAACTTTTTTCTAATCACTGTTCCATCTCAGGTGGTAATTAAATGAGACTGTCATGATTTAAAAAATAAATAAAAGCCTAAAATTTTGAAAAAAAGTTGTGGAACAAATTTTTCTATTGGGCATTTTTTTAAAGTACTTTTATGGCAACATAAAACAGTATCCAATAAATATCATCTTACTTCAAGGATCTTTCAGGTAAGGTTGGTTGAGGCTCACCATGTTGATGGTATATGTGTGTTGATTACTGGTCTAAAATTCTCTCTGAACTCTGTCGAGAACTAATAAATAACATTTTTTGTAAATGCAGTAACCGCGAATGTTTTTTGATTCTTTGTGAGTATTTTTGTTCTACTGTATACAATTTCGTAGTTTTAATTTTATAAATACATTTTACATTGTTCAATTATGATAAAATGTTAATAAATTTTGATTTTCTTGGTAGCTAAAGCTAACCGACACTCTTTGTAAAAACCCCTTCTGGTCCTCACGTACATCGCTTTTTTTACTCAAACATGATGAACATCTATTTTAGAAGTGTTAGTTTATTAACTAAGACTATAACTAAAGTTTGATATTATTATTTCGATCGATACAGGCTAGTTTATTAATAAAAAAAACTTAAGTGACCAGTACTACCCGGCAATCTCCCAAATTTTAGGGATACCTAAAATGTTTATTTATGTTCGTATCTTTTCACTAAGTAACTTATATTATTTTGTTAACATTATTTTTACCGAGACGAATTTGGTTTACTCTTAGCTTACCTTCGGGAAGTTGATCAGCACCTGGATTTGTTGCGGAGCGATGTGGATAATGCAGCGCGCAGACGGGCTTCCTTAAGAGTACAACAAGCGTTAATTGCTGCTCAAGAAATTGGCGACGAAAAATTGCAAATTGTTCAACAAGTTCAAGATCTTATAGAGAATAAGACTCGTCAGCTGGATTTAGATTATCGCAACTTAGGTAATTATAGAATTATTTTCAACGCACTGAAATAAAGTAATTTTTGCGCCACAGACATGAAAAATTCGCCTAATGAAGCCTGTTTTCGACCGGTACAGTAGCATTTTATGTAGCCACTATTATCAGTGATCCCAACTTTGGCATGTAGACGTACTCCGCTTGCGCTAGGACGCTTAAGAGGAACACGACGCGACAACCCGTTACCATGACAATAATAAGTCGCACCGTGTTCCTCTTACGCGTAGCTAGCGCAAGCGCAGTACCTCTACATGCCAAAGTTGGGATCACTGACTATTATTTATGGCAGCTGTCAGATGCGCAGTTTTGAAGTGCGCTTCTCAGAGGCCATAAACAGTATCGATTATAACAAGTCCCACTTTACTGTCCGAAAGTCGCGATAATAAAGCATGGTTTTCATGTTTGGCTGAAAAAATATCGTATGTCCACGTCGCTCGACGGTCAGATTCGTGGCCACAGGGAACGACGAAATCACAACAAGAGGCCGGCATGTTTTTAGCACGCGGGTATGGCTTTGAGATTACGAACCAGTGATAGCTTCGCACCTCCAAGAGCACCGATCACAAGGACAATAATTTTAACCCAATATTTTGGGCACAGTCGCCGTAGCTCCCATCTAAGTTCTCGATAACTCTCCTCCTTTTCTCATCTTTGGCTGTGATGTTTTCGTCGGCTGGAGCCGAGACTTTGATCACGAAAATAGTTCGTTTCTCGAAGTCCTGGATGACGATGTATGCAGTTTTCAAGATGTAGGCAGCTTGATTTCGCAAAGACTGTTGCGAAACGTGCAGAAGCTCTGGGTGTTTCTGGCACCACAGAGTGTGTATACGCGTTATGAAGCCTCCGTGAACAGTGATAATGCTTTCAACGTAGCAGTCCAGCAAGTGATCCTTGAGTCAATTCGTCCACTCAGTGTAATCGTTTCGCCGGTTCGTCGTCGTGTTTCCATACAAATTATTTTCAGCACCCCGAACTCTAGGGTGATCGGCACTGTTTGTCGACCCATTGTCGGGTGCTCTGCGCGTTCGATCGTTTTGAAACGCATCTACAACAGGGTTTGGTGGTGTCATTCTAGTTCCCATGATCAGCTGGGGAAAGGATTCGTCTATCCCTGCAGAGCCCCGTATGCAAACATAAGGTTGCATACTCTCGAAGGTCGCCCGATATCCCAGAGTCACCGCTGTAAGCACTTTTCCCAGGTAACTTTCAGCTTTCGGCACGGTTGTTAAGACTCCGCTTGGGGTTTTCCTTCGGGACCATTCCTGGATGATTGTCCGCGACTACTTATTAATTATTGTAACCATATCCAGCAGAATTCCTTGGTACAGGGACCCTCTATCCGCAACCAGGATAATTCGGTTACAGAGTCAGTGGAGATTTAGAAGTCCGCGCCCGCTTTGATGGCGTAAGATGTACAAGCGCGAAACGGATCAATTGATGTGCAAGCTTTTCTGCATATGCATGATCTTATGCGTGGCGATTTCGTGGGCCGTGAGCTCGTGCTTCGTCCATGGAACCACCCCAAACCAAAACGAAAAGCATGTTAGACCTAGACATCTTGTTCAACGCCGACAGATTGGAAGACTAAATCTATCGAAGGAGATGTTTGTATCTGCATCGGAGCGCCTCCTTCGCTGATGTTATATCTTGAGTGAGGCCCTCAGGCACCCCTAGGTATAGATAGGTCTGTCCAGCGCCAAGGTGTCTAGTATCACTTCCCATCCACGATATCAGGATCTGCGAGAACGCCAGCAAGTCGTCCTCGACGATCCTCCGAGCATGCTTAAGCTACTCTGCTGCAGAAGCATAGATCTTCATGTCATCCATGTAAAATATATGAGTGACCTGATGCTCGCGATAATTAGGCTCTACGCCGAGGTACTCATAAGAATTGCGTAGTGCGAGAGACAGTGGCAGAAATGTGATGCAAAAGAGGGGAGGACTCATGGTGTCGCCCTGAAAGACGCCGCTCTGGAAGGTGACGCTGTTGGTTGTCACTCGATGTTTTCCAGATGAGATAGTGAATCTGGTTTTCCAAAGGGACATCATTCTCTCTATGCATCCTGCTACGTGTGGATAAACCTTTAAGCTTTCAAACAGACAGATGACAAGTCTATGGGAGGTTGAATCGAGAGCTTTTCGGAAATCAATTAAGGCCGTCGACAAAATGCGCTGACAGAATTCAGCGTCCTTGGGTTGGACAAATCGCGGAAAGAAGTTCTTCGTGTCCCGCATTGCTTTTTTCACCGCTTCGGCTGTGTTGGTGAACATTTCTCTTCAGATGTTATGAAGTTGTCGAAAGACTCTTTCAAGCGGATGATGTTCTCAGTGTCTTCATTCAGTGGGTGTCGAACTTCGTAAAATTCCCTCCAAAAAGTCTTGACCTCCTCGAGCTTGGACGGATTTTTGACAGAAACAGGGAGATCGGTGAAGAGGCGCAATAGGTCAGCGAGAAACTGTTGATTCTACACGCCGCCTACTTCTGTATTCTCCTCCTTAGGTCAGATAATACTCGTATTTTGTCAACAATATTCTGCTTTATTGTCATCAGCTTTGACTGGTTCAGTGTGTGATGGTGGATACTCAGTTCGTGAAGCGAACTTTCAGACCCTTTCCGTAAACAGCCTACCAGATTATGCAAGTGCGTATATACACATACACACACAGTTTACGTGTTTTTCCGCCCCATGCGATATTTTTTCAGCTAGGCATAAAAATATTGCTTTACCTTTAGATTGGATGTCCTAGTTATTTATTGCTGTTTAATGATAGAATTAAGATTTATTGACTATGTGATACGTTGCCCTTTTACAAAAATTACATTGGACTATAGGTTTCATGCATACAATAGTAATACAGATGGTAAATTCACCTCTTTATATAGCTATATGCGAAATGTCATTGTAAAAGAGTGTCCATTTTACATTTTCACACACTTCAAAGTTTGTCATTTGTATATTTTATAAAATAAAAATCTAAAAATTACGTGTAAATCACGCTTCTTACAAAATTAACTTAAATCAATCAAATACATTATAGATATCTTATTTTCAATTAAGTGAATGCACCCATAAGTGTCGACTAAAAAATTCCGTATATTTGAATATTTCTATCAATTAAAAAAAATGTGACTGGTGTAACGAAAACAGAAATTTAAATGTGTTAAGCTTGCAGTTTCTTAAGAATTGATAACCTGTCATTCTGACAGTCGTTTGAAATTTTCGAATGATGTTATACGAAACATGTAGAAATAATTTTTAAGGAGAAACATAATGTGAGGATGTTTTATTTGAAAATTGTGTACTATGAGCCGCCCAAAAATGAAAGAAAAAAAACAGTTTTCCACTGGTTCACTTGTTTCGAAAATACAGTAGTAACCTCAGATTTACACTTTTTTTTAGCTTGTGGCATCGAGTAAACGGTTGTACACGAGTAAGAATATAATTTTTGTCATCCAAAGAAGCAATGCATGAAAGGTCATATGTCGCTATTTATTAATTTGTAAAATTTTATTTTAGGAAAATCTTAAGTTTCTGGAGAATTGCCCAAATGTATGGCCGATTTTCGAATAGATTTAAATTTGTATGCCCCTCGATGTTTATTCGATGTTCCCAGAACATTTTGGACCTATATATTGTAACAGTAAAATTAAAATTGTCGTAAACGTCAAGGTTAGATTTGTCGTCTCGGAAATCAATAATTAATTTTCTTCAAAGCTTTAGAAGTGAATTAAGTAAACCTGTAAAGAAACCTATAATTAGGATTTATTCATATTTGAAATTGTCAATAGAGACGGAATCTGACATACCAACGACATGCGAAGTGTTAGACATGCGCATTGTGGTTGACCACGAAAGTTCGGCTATAGGGCGGTCCCATCGGTACTCTTCGTCGGACTCTCGCGAGCGAGCATGGTTTTGTCGTGTTGTTCGACAAATAAAAGAGTCGGTTTCCGAGACAAAATTTGTATTATAAGATTTAATCAATTGTAGTCGACAGATAACGAACAAAATTAATCAGGACTTAAAACAATTACCGGAATTACGGAATTAAAATAAGAATCTACAAATATGTAAGTACACTGTACCTATCTGCAAATTTCTTTCTTTAAATTATACATTTTCCTGGAAATTCTATCGCATTATTTAATTGGGTCTCCTGACTACCTACCCCGCTATTATTATTGGTCTTATTGCTTAAAATGGATAAAATGTTAACTGTTTCTTTGCCAGTTGTAAGTAAACTGGCTGGCGTCCGGCATTATAAAATTTACGCACTTTGAGCCCTGACAGCTTCGACCCAAGCCGCGTCAGGTGGAACAAATTGATTTTAGAGTTAAAATTGAAAATAAAACAAATTGTTCTGTCTCAATATGGCACATATGGTGGCCTACTTTCTTAGTCCATACAGATAAAGTACAAAAAAATACAGTTAGGCATACTTTTTTTGTAACAGGACTAGTAAACATTTTTTTCTAGTATTGGCTTTGGGCACTTTTTAAAAATATATGATGCAGTTAAAATGCAATACTAACATGCTAGAGTTTATCATGGGCATAGCAATAGGTGGGGACTAGGCACGTCCCGTCGTAGCGGGGCGGATGTAACGAGCGGAGAGGTCTACCATTTTGGTGTCCGATATCGATATTGAGAGAGAAAGAGCAGACTATTCTCCTTCTCTCACTTACTCTTCCTCCCTCACTTGGCATCAGTTCCCACGTCCAAGTTAGGAAGTATGCGGCTAGTCCCCTCCTATTCCTATGTCCATGGAGTTTATAGATACTGACTGAAAGAATCATGCTTACATATCTATCCTTCGGTTTGTTACCAACTCCGAAACCTGTATAATTATAACGAATTTGAGGTGATAAGTGATATTACAATGGATTATAATTATAAAAAATAATTAGTTTGTATTAAATTTAAAAAATACATGGCGTTTCCAGAATTTGAAAATTGATTAACTGTTCGTAAGTCAAATCCGAATCCTTTTATTGTATGCGCTGGTAAAGGTCCAAAGCCGCATTGAAGAGACAGAAAACGCCTTTCTTATGCTTCTGGAGAGAGAAAAAATGTTTCAGAAGTACTTTTTTTCAATAAATTCTTCTCAAACTTCTTTAGAAAGTATTTGCCATAGATATTTTGTTTACGAAGGATGTCCTTGAACTCTTTTCATACAATTTCACGTCAAGGACACAAGTTTCAATTGTAAAAATCACAATTGTAAAAAATTTTCTAAAAAAATAAAAAATAAATTTTTAATGAAAAATAATTTTAAACAAAAGTTTGAAAAAAATATTCAAACAATATGTTCAAAAAAAGTTTTTAGAATATACAGACAACTTTTCCCATTTTTAAAAACTTTTTCTGAATCATTTTTACTCGCTAAGCCCAGAAGAAATCAGTTGTAAACCTTTATAATAATGTAATTAACATTTTTTTTATAGATTTTGGAAAGGAGCAGGAGAGCAATGAACCAACGCGAGAGTTAAATTCCGTGGTCACCTCAAATACAACTGGAAATACGAACAACGCGGAAAGACAAACTAAACGACCAAGAAGGACGAGAACCGAGACTTTGGTCGAATCAGCTCATGCCATGGACATGATAACAATGTCAGAGACGCGCTCCGCAACTCTTTCGAGCACCTCGAATGGCAATCAGAAGAAAACTACAGCAGCAACCACTGGTATAAATAGCATTTGCATCTACACAATGAAACTACATTTAACATTTTTAAACCCAACAAATTTGTTTGATTTAATAGTTTAATTTCATAAGTAGAAGAATCCAAGAGAAGTTACATGTTGTAATTACATTTCTCTGATCATTTTACTTATAATTTTGCAAGGCTGCCAGAGAATGCATTTTCTTCACTTTCGGTAATTTTTTACAAAAGAATTTACTTTTTAAGAAGTTGGTCATTTTTCCAAATTTTTTAAGTAGTTTGTTCATATGATGGGTCGAAAAAGCAAAATTGTAGGAATTGAGCGGCCGGATGCAATAACCAGCCCGACGCTTGAAAACGTGTAAAAGTATTGTCCGATCGTCTCAAAATAAGAAAATTTTCAAAATCAATTTTTTGAAAATGTAAAAATGTAGAGAATAAGGAAATGAAACTTTTTCATATAAGAATTTTTTTGCCAAACTTTTATTTTGAATAATAAAAACGAAATATTGAAAAGATTTCTCCCCGATTTAATTAAGTTTTAAAACTTAAATCGTTCTAACACGGCCAAATATTATTGAAATGAGTTCATATTTGTAGGACATATTCAAAATACTCTAGCGATGCCTAGGAAATCATGAAAAAGTTAACAATAGCTTATTGTTTGATAATGTTTAATTGCAAAATGAGGTCAATCGATATTTGTGTTTTCTGGTTTCGACGGTAAAAAGTATCTAGGTAACTTCGACTTTCAAACAACTTCCAGTGAGTGATTTGTTCAGCAATGTTGAATAAAGTTTTTTGGAAAATCTCATATGGATTCGTTAAAAATTCACTGAGATATTCAGATTTGGAAAAAGCACTCAACGTTTTCCCGC
The DNA here is from genome assembly GCA_932195095.1 of Andricus curvator. Lineage (NCBI taxonomy): Eukaryota > Metazoa > Arthropoda > Insecta > Hymenoptera > Cynipidae > Andricus > Andricus curvator. The sequence continues at coordinate 187,414 of CAKNYM010052998.1, forward strand.
GCTGTTAGCTAATGCATCGCGAAGACTGCTCTGTCAGGCAGCGTTCTAGAAGTTCAGTTTGGATTTTTTGTTAATATTTTGGAAGGAGGTAGGAGAGAAATTAGTTAACTTTGTTCATCCTTGAAACTGTTAATTTGAAGGTAGGTCTGTCAACTATAAAAAATACTGTATTTTTGGAAAACTCATTGTTTCAGAGGAAGTTTTTTCCAAACGCTTTATATTTTTAGGCATGAATTGCAAATTTTCAATTGGTAGATTATTTTTTACTCCTGACCAGAAATTCCAATTGAAAATTTTAATTTTTTAAATGTATATTACATTAGAGATCTGTGTATCTCAATTTACAGCAAATCTCCTGAATTATTCAGAAAGTTTATACTATACACACATAAAATTGAACTTGATTTAAATGCAATCAAAATGTGAAAATAGAACAAAAATGTGACAATTAAATTTGGAAACTTAATTTTAATTATTACTTTTAATGTAATAAAATAATGGTGCACGAGGTAAACACTTTTTAGTGAAAACTACAATGATCTATTTTATTTTAAAGCGAAATTCATTGTTTTGGCTGCTTTTAGGATAACACAGGCTGGAGGTCATTTAGTGGTAATTCAATATACGCAATAGTCTATAAAATAACTTTTTCTTTCATTATACACATATTATAATATACTAATTTCTCTCCTACCTTCTTCCAAAATATTAATAAAAATCCAAACTGAACTTCGAGAACGCTGCCTGACAGAGCAGTCCTCGCGACGCATTAGCTAACAGCGCGGGCAGACGTCGAGTACTTTTTCCATCTCATTCGTGAGTCAAACTTTTACAATTGAGGGTCTGGGTGGCGAAACACGACCTGCGCTCGAGATCGGATGAAATTATTGTCCAAACGTTTCGTTGGACGGAAATATTAAAAGTCACAAAGTTATTTTTTTTTAATATAGACTTGTAGAGAATGACGAGACGAAACTTTTTTCTGTTTTTTTTTTTCATCGGATAAGTATTTTTAATTATAAGCATCAAAAACTTAAAAAAAAAATTTGTCCCCAAATTCAATTACTTTTTAAGAAATAAATCATCGTAAGTTGGGCAAATATTACTGGAACTGTTTGAAACTTTGATATACACACAAAATATACCATAGCAATGCCTACCAACTGAAAAAAAATCTGGAAAGCACCTATTGTTTAATAATATTTAATTGCAAATTGAGACAGATCACTAACCCCGTTTTTTTCAGTTTCGCCAACAAAAAGTAACGAGGGAACTTGAGAGTTGAAACAACTCAGTGAGACATTTGTTCCTCACTATCGAAGGGAGATTTTTTGAAATTTTCAGATCGATTCATTGAAAATTGGCGGAAATATCCATTTTACAAGAAAGCATACGACGCCGCAAACGATAGCTCCGCGAGCACTCAGCACCATCGGGCATCGTGCTCGCCGTTGGCGGCGTCACATGCTTTCTTCTAAAATGCATATTTCCGCGACTTTTTAATGAATCGATCTGAAAATTTCCAGAAATCTTCCTGTAGTAATGAAGAACAAATGTCTCACTGAAAGTTGTTTCAACTCTCACGTTCCCTCGATACTTTTTGTCGGCGAAACTGAAAAAACGGGGTTATCGATCTGTCTCAATTTACATTGGGGCGTTATTTCTCAAGTGTACCCACTCAAAAAGTCAAAGTTGTCCGACCTAAATTAAACTTAGGCAAAGTGTTGTGCTATTGGATAGTAGTTTATGGGGAAAAAATTTTGTCATTCGGATAAGTATTGATCGAGGGGGAGGGGGTGAAAGTTTTTGAATTTTCGTGGATATCGTCTATTTTGGCGATTTTTAACTCTTCTAATAGCGATGAAAAAAACTTTGTCCAGTGCAGTTTCGATAGGGGTTTTAACGCCCTTTCAATTGGTGCTAGGCATTTTCTCAAAAAATTAATATTTGACCTTCAAAAATGAAGGTCAAAAATAAATTTCACTTTTTTTGGAAATAAGACAGGGTTTTTTGTTTTTTTTTGGTCTTAAAAGAAAGCTTAGGTTTTTTCCTATAAGACTATATAGATTAGAAAGTGGGATTCAAATCTATAATTTATAAAAATAAGCGTTAAGTACTCCGGTACGCGCATGACGCTGGCGTTAGAGCCCCGCGGCGCACCGTGGTGCCTTCATGGTATTGTTTTTACGAAAAGTAATAATATATGCTAGTATATTTGAACGCTCTCTGCATTTTACAGGGTTGAGACTACCATTATTTAAATGACCGCATTACGTTCACTGATGAATTTTGAAAAAAATTTGAATTTTGGAAAATCAAGTTATTGAATAAGAGTTCGGGTCGAAAAAGTGGTTTTATGGATTAAGTAAAATTAAAGCGGGGAGATTTTTGTATGCTGATGTCTGATATTCTATCTGTCTTTCTCTGTCTTTCACTGAGCAGGCTTGTTCGTTTGACAACAATAGGTGTTCTGCTGCTGGTACCAGGAATATATCGGGTGTACAAGGTCTTGTGGAGGACTTGCAGGGGAGTCTTAACAGAATTAGTATTAAATACCCAGAATTTCCGCTTTTTCTAGGAAAGGATTTCAATTTGCGCGTTGGCGGGCTTAATCAGATGCGGAATCGCTTCCTAGGAATCGCTTCCTAGTTAACAACAATAGTGGAAATGGATTCATGAGTAGCGAAACGAGAAGTCATTAGGAATAAGAGTAGGCTCGGTACAGGAAAAGTGTATGTGGATCGTGACCTAACGTACAAAGAAAGAGAAATTCAAAGGAAGATAAGAGAAATAGCTGAAGAAGAAAGGAAAAGAGAAAAGACTGTTTGGGTAGGGTATCAGAAAATCTTTATTTAAGGGGTATTGCATAAATGAAATTAAGAGAATGGAAGTTTAGGGAAGGAAGAGAGCCCCTTTTTAAAGTGTTGAAAATAGGGTGAAAGGGTAAGGGTAAAGGTAAGAGTAAAAAAATTAAAAAGGAAGAGAAGGGATAGGAAAGGGTACAGGAAATAGAAAAAGAGGTTAAGGTGGTATTTTGGAATGTAGCAGGAATCAGGGAAAAGGATAGAGAGGCTTGGAATTACATTGAAATATGTGATATTGTAGGGCTAACGAAAACGTGGATACAAGAAAAAGACTGGGAAAGTGCAAGAAGTAAATTACCGAAAGACTTTAGATGGGGACTGGAAGAGGAAAGGACGAAGTTAGGGCTAGTAGATGAATTATAACGAGAGTTAAGGAGAGTCCACAGGTAAAGGAGGTAAAAAAATAATTAGGACAGTAAGCAGAAGAGGAAGGTAAAAATAAAGGTGGTATGGGACAGTTACAATTTACAATGGAAACGAAATAAAAAATACGAGAAAAAAATAGGCGGTTACATAACAGAGGAGGAAGAATAGATTCCAATTATAGGAGGGGATTGGAACGCAAGAATAGGAAAGGAAGGGAGTGCATACTTCGATGGAGAGTACAGCGAAAGAAATTGCAAAGAATAGAGGACTCATAACGGGATAAAAGATGTATTAGGCTTGATGGAAAAAGGGATTGGTCTATATTGAATGGAAATAAACGAAGAGACTTTTCTACAGTAATAGATTACGTAACCGTCAACATGGGGGGGGGGAGTATATAAAAAATAAAGATAGAGGCCAGACTCGAGTCAGACCTAGTTTTCAAACATATGGTCTCATGTCAGACTTTCGATCAATTTCGAACGATAAAATCGGAACTGCCATAATAAAAGTGACTTTGTAGAGTTTTGTATAAATTGATTTAAAATACAACTTTCAAAATTGAAATCAATTCGACAGAACAGAGTCCACCCTCTGGAGAGCAATCAGAGAAGAGATCAGTCTCAATGTATGTATTTGTTTTTAAATTTAAATATATTAAAATATATCAAATGCAATATTCATATTAATTTCAAATTTTTACAAATTCTGATAAAGCAAACTTTTTCCATTTTCTAGTTGAATTTAACTACGAACTAAACAAATTATGTATGTAATATCTATAGTATGAATAATTGAATATATAACGTATGTAACAGAATTGTTACCATAACGCGGGACTCGGTACGACCCTGCACGAAAGGGTTGCCGGGCCGCACACGAGACGGAACGGAATCCCCCGAGGGGACCCGAAGTCCCGAGCAACGGCACAGCAGTTGCTCAGTCTCTGTTCGTTCGGCTCGTCGTCGACTAGTTTGCCTCACGGCTACCGTGTCATTTCCCCCGCGTGTGAAGCACTAGCCCTGTTCACCATCGCTCTCGATCCATCGTCGATCTGTTCACCATCGCACGCAACCAGTCTCCGGAGAAGGAATCTCCACCACTCTTTCGACGGCCCTTTTCAGGACCATCCTGCCGTCCACGCAATCACATTTGCGATTGCCAGCTCTCCGTCACGGACTGGCGTTCTCCAAAGTGTAAGTGGCAATAAATGTTCGTTATTTAAATGCCGGCTTTCTTTAATGTGTTAACCCTTTTTCTCGGCGTCCTGATCCCACTTTCCCTCCTTGGTAGGCACTCCCGCCATACCTGGCGCACAAACGAAAAAACCCACTTTTTATCCTTAAAATTAAAAACCTGCTGAGAAATTAGGATACACATACAAAGTTAACAATTACACAACATTTCTTACTCGTACTCCATCTTGCTACTGATCCATCTGCCTTGATTATTTTGATATCATCACCATTTTATACTGATGATTTTGTATGGACGATTTTATATTGATGATCTTATATTGTTGATTTTATTTGTTTGCCATGCCATGTGACTTATTTTCTGATACGTACAATGTATTTGATTCATATGTAATTCATCTGATATTTATGAAATGAATTGTTATGTGGGGAAGTGAAAAATTGAACCAAAATTCAGAAACGAGCTAGGAAAGCTCCGCTCAGAAAATTCGCGAAATCGGTTAAAGTTTTCAGAGAATGAAACTAGTATTAGGGATTTGTTTCGAATTAGAAAATTCTGAAAATTTAATAAAAATTGTCTAAACTCAAAATTTTGTGTTTCGGCATGTTCAAATACTGAAACCAAAAACGGATAATTGGGAAGAATAATATATTTTTGGAAAGTTAGAACTATCTTTCAGAAATTATGATCATATTGTTTCATATATAATGAAAAAGGAAACCTAAAATTGAAAGTATAGTTCATTTTGGTTTAGATTAAATATTTCAAACGGCCGGACCAAACACATTTTTCGTGCGCGCAAACAGGCTCGCACCTGTACCGAGCATCCTTACGAATACCGCGCCAAGTTCACGCTACGTATCTCCCAAAACAAAAGTTTTACGAAGAAAATAAGCATATTTTCGAACTCTGCTACAATTTAATATCTAATTAAAATATTGATTGGAATATTCCGAAATAAATCTAAATATCCTCATCGAAATTGAAATAAAATGTAGAAACCCATTATAGGAATTTAGTATAGGGTATCCTTTCTGTACAAATACAAACTCAATTTTAAAATAAATGAAATTGAGATCAGGGAAAATTAAAATCACAATGCCGAAACCTGCAGTCATGGAAAACGATCATGATAACCTAGATTTTGAAGTTGCCGCTGCACTTCAAATCCAAAATATTAATTCGGATAAGGTCACAACGAGACCAATAATTGAAATTATGGTACCAACTTCACCCAAAAACATGGGCGTTATCTCCAAAACAATGAATAGATCAATAGGTCGTGGTAGGGGTTTCGCGAGAAAAAACATGGAAACCCCAACGAATAAAAATAGATCAGAAAGAGACAGATTGACTCGAACAACATATACTGAACGAACTGAAACTCAAAATAACCGACAATCACTCCATGACATTACTCAAAACCCTAACAAAACTTTCAATCAAGAAACCAATACGTTCTATTGGGATAACGAAAAGTTACTTGAAATAGGCGCGTCAGGCTCAATAAACAATCCCAGACAAAACAACAACAAAACTTTTGATTGCGATTCCTTCTTGGAAAACAATACACAGTTCATTTTAGAAACAGATGAACTTTTAGAAAGCGTAGAGTTCAATGAATTTATGAACCATCAAAGGGAGAGATTCTTTAAAGAAAGGGGAAAAAGGGTCAAAAATTTAGAGATTAGATTAGATCCGCCGGCAAATAGCTCATTTGAACATAGAAATAAAATAATAGAACCAAATACTAGGAAAAATAGAAACGAAACTCATAACAGACAATCCGTTCAATTTAATTTAAGGAAACGTTCAGAAGAACATCGATTAACCTCCAATAATAATAATATCGACAATCATAACGAAGTAATAAATAATAACTCAAAATTACAATACACAGACGACAAGGAAACATTACAGGACAGAACAAACTCAAAACAAAACAGACGACATAGACTCTCGACAACAAGAGAAAGGTCAAACAGACATTCCAGAATCCACACAAGTAACACAGATACTGACAGCGGACCCGAAAATAATTACAATAACGAGACAATTCCAGCAACTTATTTTCCATTCGGAATGATACAAACACCCTTCCAAATTATGAGTAATTGGTCAATTAAATTTCGCAATAATAAGGACGATAGTCCCGCGCATTTCCTCGAAGAGCTAAAAAGATTTAAAAGGGGTTACAAAATAAACGACCGTGACATTTTAGAAAATTTAGACGCACTGTTAATCGAAGACGCAAAAGATTGGTGCGAAATAAGCAAAAATTCCTGGAGACATTTATCTGACTTTTTCGAAGATTTTAAAAACGCATATATAGATGAAAAATTTTCCGAGGAAATTAGACAAAAAATCAAATTTTGTAATCAAAAAAGGACACAAGACATACACTCATACTTGATAGAAATAAGAAAACTGTTCACAAAGCTATATCCAAGAAAAAACCGCGAATGGGAATTACGTAGAGCGTATGAAAACCTTAGAATAGAATACAAAATGTACATAAAAAGGAACGATTTTGAAACTTTTGACGAATTAGAAGACTTAGGTAAGGAGTGGGAAACTGAGCTAGCCAAATCCAAAATTCGAGGGCAAGTTTTACAGATTACAAAACCTAAAATTGATGATAAAAACGAACAAAAGCGTAATATTGGTAACGGCGATAAAAATAATTCGGATAATAATAAAGATTTAAAGGAAAATAAAAACAACCAAAATGATAACCAAAACGGAAGCCAAAGTCAAGATAACCAGGGTAACAAACCATACAAAAATCGATTTCCATTTTTACCATTTGGATTTCCATTCCCACCTTTTCCAAATCAACATCAACAAAACTTCAGACCTAATTTCAGGCCTAGATTCCCACCTGGTTTCAATCCAAACTTCCAACCTAGATTCACAAACAATAGACCCAGGTACCCTTACAACCCTTCCTACCAAATGTTACCGATGTTCAACCAAATGTCTTTGAGCTCAAATCAAGGTCAAAACAATCCGATTATTGAATTTCCACAGGAAAAAGCCGAAAATAACAACGGTAAACAAAATTTCGAACAAACAAACTACGGTAATAAAAACAAAAAATTGTTTAACAATAATAGGGATCAACAAGAAAAAACAAGTTCTAACTCAGACAAAAAACTGGAGGGGCGGGTATTCGAATCAAAATTATTACAAACTAATACCGAAACGCCAGAATATTTAAATTCGGATAAAGATGAAATAACGGAAACACGTTTCCATCTAATGACAAAATTCGAAGGTAGCTTATTTCGAATACTAGTGGATACAGGTGCCACACATTCATACGCTGGCAAGGAATTGCTGGTAAAAATCCAGAATTCCAAATTCTCAATTCTTAAACCCGTCTCGCGAAAAGTAATGGTCGCGAAGGGCGAAACAGTCGACATAATTGGGCAGGTAGTAATCCCAATTAGAGTCTGAAAACACACAAAACACGTAATGTTCAGGTTAGTCCCAAAATTGAACTCCGTAGGTATTTTAGGCAAGGACATGTTAAAAGCCCTGCGAATGACTAAATTATCACACGGAAACCTGGTGGCTCCCAGGAAGTTCCCCCACCTACTACCATATGGAAGCTTATCCAAAATCGCTCCCTACCCCAATAATCGAAAATAAAACCGAAACTAAACCTGACATTACAAAAAAGGAGAATAAGGAAGTTAAAAACGAAAAAATTAGAAATAAACCAGGGATCAAAGAAAAAGAAAATAGGACAATAGAGACTAAACCGAAATTCGGAGGTAAAATTAATTTAAAAAGTACCAGAGAGTTTGACAAAAATAGTCCAAAGTTAGAAAATAGTGAAATTCCCATTGTACCCGTCAATCCTAACCAATCCCAAAAAACCAAAAACGCCCAAATCCCTGTAACAAACCCCATAAAGGATATGCCAAGCCTAATGAACATCCCCACAAGTAACAAATTCCAACCCATAGAGAGCATCCCCACCCCAGACACTAGCGACGACTCAAGCACTCAAGACTCAGATACATTAGGTAAACCAAGAATCAAAAGGAATAATAAGAAAAATAACTCGGGAAAAATATTTTATAATAAAAAATACGAGGGAAAATATAAGGATAGTGATAGTAACCTTTGGAAAAATAAAAAAGTTACTGATCAAAATAAAATAGGAAAGGAATCTCAAAAAGCAAATGAGATAAGGGAAACAGAAAATAATAAGCAATGGATTAATTTTAAAAATGAAGCGATAAGATTAAATAATATATCTGATAATTAAGGAAAAATTGACGAACAAAAGTATGGTTCGCCAGAGTACTACGAAGGTATTATTGAGCTTAACGAAAGCCAACAATCCCAACTAGAAAAACTTTTAGAAAATAAAATACAAATACACCAGGGAAAAGAACATAGGGCAACCAATTTAACGAAACATAAAATTGATGTGCAGGGCCACGATCCTATAAAACAGCGATACTACCACGTGAGCCCTAAAATCAAAGAAATAATTAATCAAACAGTTGATAAATTATTAGAACAGGACATAATAGAACCCTCCAGTTCAGATTGGTCTAACCCCATAGTCATGATAAAAAAACCGGGCAAAGATTACAGATTTTGTTTAGATTTCAAAAAAGTTAATAATATTACTAAAAAAGACCTCTACCCAATCCCACTCATGACAGAAATATTAGACACGTTAAGATCGGCAAAATTTATCTCCAAAATTGATTTAAAATTAGCGTATTTACAAATTCCATTAGAAGAAAATTCGAAACCAATTACAGCATTCACAGTCCCTGGAAAAGGCATGTATCAATTTAAAAGGATGCCATTCGGTTTAACCAATGCTCCAGCCACTTTACAGAGATTGATGGATAAAATTATCACTCCAGATTTAAAGCCAAACGTTTTTTGTTATTTAGATGATATTGTAATAGTAACACAAAATTTTGACGATCATTTGAAATATTTAAATATCGTATTAGACAAAATAAACGAAGCAAATTTAACGATCAGTCCGGACAAATGTGAATTCGGCTGCTCAGAAATCAAATACCTTGGTTTTAAAGTTAACGACAAAGGACTCCAAATAGACGACGAAAAAATTCAACCAATCCTAGAATTCCCTAAACCTAAAAATATTAAAGAATTACAGCGCATAATAGGGATGGCAAGCTGGTACAGAAAATTTATCCCACACTTTGCCGAAACAATAGAACCAATGAACAGGTTATTGAAAAAAGATAAAAAATGGGATTGGGGATTAGAACAAGATGAGGCTTTCCAAAAGATTAAGGATCTTTTAACTTCAGCACCTATATTAACCTGCCCAGATTTTACTCAACCCTTCCTACTCGAAACCGATGCGAGTAATACGGGGTTAGGAGCCGTACTTACACAAACAATTGATGGCATAAATTACGTGATAGCATACGCGAGTAGAAGTCTAAACGGTGCGGAATCGCGTTACTCGGCATCCGAAAAAGAATGCCTAGCGGTAGTTTGGGCCATACGAAAATTTAGGCCATATTTAGAAGGTTACAGCTTTAAAGTAGTCACGGACCACTTAGCGTTAAAGTGGCTCCATAACCTAAAAAACCCCACTGGCCGACTAGCCAGATGGGCCTTAGAATTACTAGAATATGACTACGAAGTCATATATCGTAAAGGTAGTTCAAATTTAGTCCCTGATGCTCTTTCGAGATCAGGAGAACCTCCAAAAAACATAGCGTTCGCGTTAGCTTGTATCGTAGAAAAACCAAAAGCGGACGTTAACGACAAAACAGACGAATGGTACTCCACTAAATTCAGACAAGTTACAAAAAGACCAGAAGAACACGAATAATGGCGAATCAGAGATTCGCAACTCTACTTTTACAGAACTGACCCACTCAAATCTACACTATTACCAGACTCGAACCCCTGGAAATTAGTCATACCCCAAAAACTTAGACGTCAAGTTTTACGGGAAAATCACGACGAAACCCAGGCAGGACATTTAGGCTCAGAGAAAACTTACGCGAGAAATTCCGAACTGTACTTCTGGCCAGGGGTATATTCGGACGTTATCAATTACGTAAAAAACTGCCAGACTTGTCAAAGAGTAAAACCGGGTAACCAAAGTAAAGTAGGATCAATGGGAAAAAGAATCGTCGAAGAACCATGGACCATGATTGCTGCAGACATCATGGGCCCATTACCGATTTCAAAAAGGAGGAAGAACCAATATTTATTAGTTTTTGTGGATCTTTTCACAAAATGGGTCGAAATAATCCCGATTAAAAAAGCGAACGGAACAACAATAGAGTCAGAATTCCATAAACGTGTCATTTCGCGCTGGGGAACACCGCGGATTCTCCACACCGATAATGGCACAGAATTTGTCAACAAAACTTTAAGGGAATTAACGGAAAAATTCGGCATTAGGCACACGGAAACGCCAAAATACTACCCCCAAGCTAACCCGACAGAACGATACAATAGAACAATTAAAGAAATAATTAAAACCTATTTAGACAATGATCATTCGACCTGGGACGAACACATAGACGATTTGCAGTTCGCAATGAATACTAGCAAAAACTCGTCAACTCAATTTACCCCAGCGTTTTTAAATTTAGGCCGCGAATTAGAACCAATCCAGTCGCTCAGAGAAAATATCGAAAACGATAGCGAAATAGAGTTCCAAAGTGTGGACAAATGGACAGATAGACTAAGAAGATTACAAATCATAAAAGAGGAAGTCCAAAAGAACTTAGATCAAGCAAACGAAAGATAAGCTAACAGTTACAATTTAAGAAGAAGGCCGTTAGAATTTAAAATAGGTGATAGGGTTTTAAGAAGGTTAACCAAACTATCAAATAAAGCGGATAAAAAAGCAGGTAAACTTTACGATCAGTACGAAGGTCCTTTCATTATTAAAAAGAAAATTTCCCCAACGATTTACGAATTAAAAAACCTAAAGGGAAAAAGCATTGGAGACTGGAACATAAATGATTTTAAATTAGAAAATATAAATACAGATAAGGGCACATAGGCGTGGGAAATATTAATGAGTTTAAGTCAGAATATTGAGACTTGAACAAAGGCAAAAATGGCATTGGATCAATAGCATTAACGATACACATAAACTCGAAAAACTATAAACAACACTCTGAACACAACTACTGTAAAACGACTCTAACGAACAATTTAAAAGATAACAGCATTTTGACTCCTAATATAAGACAGAAGTAACAGTCTTCTTTGAGAAGAAAGAAAGAGACGATAATATAATAAGAAATACAAGAAGAAATATAAACCATAGAAAGAAAGTACAAACAGTGGAACGCAGAATTAAAAATCCTATAACAGGAAACAAACTCACTATGACTTTCTGTTAATAAACTAAATTAAATATTTTTAATGGGATTTATAATTTTAATAATTAATAACTAAATAAAACAACAACAATTGAACTCAAACAACAGACTCAAAGGACAATCGACCCTAAAGTCAAATAAAAACAGACTCAGAGGACAATCGACTCCAAAGACAAACAAAAAACGACTCAAAGGACAATCGACTCTAAAACCGAGAAATCTCCGCGACAATTGACTACACGGACAGATTTTTCGTTTTTCTTTTCATATTTGTTTCAGAAAGAAGATAACCATGGAGGAGGATCAGAAGCAAAAAAACAACGAGAGAAGAGGAAACTAAAGCACAAAACTAGGGAAAATTGTAAAGAACTACAATATCAGTTTCGCGAAAGTTGATACTCAAAGTTATTTACATACCATGTAACCTTTTTGACAACGAAAAACAATTTAAATTGAGAAAAACTTTACAACCCCAGACTCCAACAGACAAATTTACTCATACTAATGAAACCAAAACATGGTGGTTGACTAGATTTAAAATTATTAAAGCAAACCTCAAGAGGAAAACAGCAGATTTGCAAACTTTTGTTTAAATGCCTTTTTTTGGGACTATATCAGACTTGGACAATCACATTACGGAAATTAAAGGTATATAGCCGAACCCCCGCGGGGGAGGGGGGGTGTAACAGAATTGTTACCATAACGCGGGACTCGGTACGACCCTGCACGAAAGGCTTGCCGGGCCGCACACGAGACGGAACGGAATCCCCCGAGGGGACCCGAAGTCCCGAGCAACGGCACAGCAGTTGCTCAGTCTCTGTTCGTTCGGCTCGTCGTCGACTAGTTTGCCTCACGGCTACCGTGTCATTTCCCCCGCATGTGAAGCACTAGCCCTGTTCACCAGCGCTCTCGATCCATCGTCGATCTGTTCACCATCGCACGCAACCAGTCTCCGGAGAAGGAATCTCCACCACTCTTTCGACGGCCCTTTTCAGGACCATCCTGCCGTCCACGCAATCAGATTTGCGATTGCTAGCTCTCGGTCACGGACTGGCGTTCTCCAAAGTGTAAGTGGCAATAAATGTTCGTTATTTAAATGCCGACTTTCTTTAATGTGTTAACCCTTTTTCTCGGCGTCCTGATCCCACTTTCCCTCCTTGGTAGGCACTCCCGCCATACGTAATATGAAAATTCTATAAAAATGCAATGTGTGACAGCTAGTGCATTAGCGGGTGCTTTAACTCAGGTTAGATCTTTTATTGGAACTTTCTTAAGGGTGTTGGTTAAATACGACTTGGAATTTTTTATTGGATCGGCACGATACTCACCCAATATATATTTTTTCTCCAAGTATTTGAGAACGAAAGAGAGAAAACTGTCCAAATAACCGGGGTTTGCGTGATGCTCAGATCGATAACATTTTGAAAGACAAACCCTTGTGCTGAGAAAATTATTATTTTGACGGAAAATATTAATTTTCGGAAAGGGAGAAATCTCCGGATAGCTGACGAGAGCATCTGAACATTACGCGAAATACGTCGCGAAACGGAGAAAAACTAGAGAAAATTGACAGGTCCTGTTTGTGTGAAGACCATGAGACTGTAGTTGTAAATAGTGCTTATTTTTTAATTTTGAGTACTCATAGCTTATTTGAAATTAGTTGAAAATGCCGATTTGGAATACCACATTTGAATGAGTGGCCATTATGATGACCGTTAAATAGAGTTCCGAGAAATAGAATGTGGAAGTTGAAAATCTCAAAGTGACAGGAACTTAAGGAAATGAGTTTTATTAGAAAAAGTTAACCAATTCCGAGTAACTCATCCGAAAATTTGAAGTCTAAAATTTCATGAGTTTTGAAAATCGCCTTTGGATAGTGACTAAAAACCCAGTTTTTTATTTAAAAAAAAAAAAATAATACTAAAAAGTTGCTACCGAGATATGGGGAGGCTGAATAAGAATAAAAAAGTTTTCATAAACAAAAAAATATTCTGTTCCGGAAAAATGAAGATTTAGTCTGACGGTATGTCACTGTAACAGACAATTTTTGGCTGAAAGGTCCGTAAAAGAAAGAAGGTATATGTTTCTTTATAAACAAACGATAATAATTTTAAGAAATATCGTTTTTGATTGCAAGGCAAAAAGTTAAGTGAAAAAAACCTTATAACAGTAGCTTTTTGTAGAAAATGAAGATTTAAAATTTTAGGTTGCAATTTGATTGCTACTTTAATGCTGAAAAAAGTGGCAACTAAATTTATTTAAGGGCTATTTTGTTAAAAAGAAGTATTTTATTATTTTACTGTATTTAAAAACTTTCAGGAAGAGTAATATGGTCAGAAAAAGATTTGAAAAAAAGTTGAGAGGTTTGGCAATTACAAAAAAAAAGAAAGAAGATGATAGAAGGCAAGTACCGAGAGTAAGTTATCTGGTTTTCAAATACCAATCTTTCTTTCTCTATATTAAAAATGAGATTTCGAACGAGTCCTTTTCACGCATAATGTATTCAATTTTTTAAGAATTTTTTATGCAACAAGTCCATTTTCGCAAAAAATGTTGGTTATCTAATTCTGTACTGCATCTGTTAATATGGCTCTAATTTTTTATTTTCTCATGTTATGAATAGACGTTTCCACACATTAAAATGTCAATAAATGTTTGCACTAAGTATCGATATAAATAAAACTCAGTTTAACGTCATCTACAAGACGCAATAATTATTTTCCGTATTCAAAACACATGCAAATTCTTTAATATTTGACCTAAATGCAATTTTTTCTCTCCATAAATTATCATCCAATAGGACTACATTTTGCCCGAGTTTTAGTCCGCTTGGAAAACTTTTTTTATGGGCCATAAATTAATTATAAATTATACTTACAAATATAAATTATACTTATAATACTTATAATTATAAATTATACTAAGCCAACATTCAAAATTCTTCTTTCTTTCGTTGACTGGGCATTCTAACCTTAGCCGTCAGAAGACCTAGAATTCTGAGTCCCCGTAAAATGTTGAAGTTTTTCCTGTGAGTCAAAGAGCACGCGCGACAATTCATTGTTCAACCCTCGCTTTAGTCCAGGGAACGAAGATCAAAAAGGTGCCTTTTCACCAAAAAATTTTAGAATGAAAACGAGGTATGCCATTATGTAGTGTTGATGCCTGGGATGAAGGCTTGTATGTTTGCAGGCAAAAATATGTTTTCATAAGGAATTGCGCAATGTTCAAAGTTGGCGAAATCATGTTTTTGGGAGATTGCGATCAAGGTATTGATTTGCGAAAAAAAAGTTTAATAATGAATTGAAGGTCTTGAAAAGATCTTTAATTTGGTAGTTCGCACATTGAAATTGTTTAATTTGTTCCCTCACAAAGTAATAAAAACCGTCAAAAATGGCCGTTTTGCAAATTCTAGTTATTTTTGCAAAAAGTGTATGCATGTCCATGAAATTCCCTGAAAATGTGTGTTTTGATAAGCTGAGAGTATATGTAAAATTTGAGCTCAAAATAATAAATAGTTTTTGAGAAAAGCTATTTGTTTATAAAAAAAATACCGTTGTTTCGGTGGAGCTAACTTTTTTTAAGGTGGTCGCAAAGCCATAAAAGTGGACAAATTTCAATCCTGGAGAGTTATACTGTCATGTACGCTTAGCAGCTAATTGATTTCAGAGTATTAAGTACGTTAAAAATGACTGCAAAAGAATAGTACGTATTTGTCTCGTAAACAAATGGAATAACTTCTGTAATTTTCATCCTAAACAATCGCGGTTACAGCCACTCGAGCCTTACAATGTGTGCATGATTTTAAGATGAAAATATTTCCTGTACGTTAATTGGGGGGGGAGTTAATTTTTTTGTTCATAACAATTATTGCAGTCGTAATTTTCAAGATACACAGCTAAAATTGGTAAATAGTAATAATTGGATACTGATACTAATTGTAATATAATTGTCAGAAAAATCAGTTGCGAAAATACTGTTTAGAATAGTGGTTTATTTAAGACCAAGGTCGGTCGCAGTGTATGGCGGCGGAGTGGGGGGAAGCTGCTTCCGCCTGTAGACGCTGGCGCTGGAATTGAATTCGTGCGTTCAAAATGTAACAATTGGAAAAATCCCATGAAAGAATGGACACATCGAGATGTTTTTTTTTTTAATTTCAGCTAACTTTTTGCGCTGATTACAAATTTTGCATTGAAAGCTCAGCAAAAGTACGTCTTATGCTTAAAAGGTAATTGTACTTTTTAATATTTTCACAAATTGTACAATTGCTGATATAATTCTTCGGTGTAATGTAAGCAGCATTTCATTATTTTTAAGCTTATTCAATAATGTTACAAAAAATGTGTACTGAATGCAACATTTGTTTTTCAATAAACTTGGTTCATAACGTTCTGTGGAAAAATTGAGAAATTAAGGATCCAGAGAAAATCAGTTGGGTACGACTTCACACACTACACTTATAACAAGAAATCGCACATTAACTACAGAATTGTATCACAAACTGGAAATATTGCAACAATTCGCCTCCTTTAAGTTTTTGCTTAAGAAATTACACGATGTACGCTGTGTTGGTCCTTAGCCGAAACTGACAAAGTGACCTGCGTGAATCATCCAGCAGCTGCTATGTGCACCTTCCGAGAAATAATACGTAGATAATGTAAATACAAAAGAAGTACATACCTGTGGCCATTCGACATTCCACCTGTGCTACTATATCTTGTATTTCAATAGAAATCTTTAACTTGATGCGGGGCAAATCTGGGGATACGGAAAAGTTCACAAATCAAAAATTTACTTCAGCAAATTGCATGAAAACGACATTCCCTGAGTTTATTGAAAAACAAATGTTGCATTCAGTACACATTTTTTGTAAGATTATTGAATAAGCTTAAAAATAATGAAATGCTGCTTACATTACATCGAAGAATTATATCAGCAATTGTACAATTTGTGAAAATATTAAAAAGTACAATTACCTTTTAAGCATAAGACGTACTTTTGCTGAGCTTTCAATGCAAAATTTGTAATCAGCGCAAAAAGTTAGCTGAAATTAAAAAAAAAAACATCTCGATGTGTCCATTCTTTCATGGGATTTTTCCAATTGTTACATTTTGAACGCACGAATTCAATTCCAGCGCCAGCGTCTACAGGCGGAAGCAGCTTCCCCCCACTCCGCCGCCATACACTGCGACCGACCTTGGTCTTAAATAAACCGCTATTCTAAACAGTATTTTCGCAACTGATTTTTCTGACAATTATATTACAATTAGTATCAGTATCCAATTATTACTATTTACCAATTTTAGCTGTGTATCTTGAAAATTACGACTGCAATAATTGTTATGAACAAAAAAATTAACTCCCCCCCCAATTAACGTACAGGAAATATTTTCATCTTAAAATCATGCACACATTGTAAGGTTCGAGTGGCTGTAACCGCGATTGTTTAGGATGAAAATTACAGAAGTTATTCCATTTGTTTACGAGACAAATACGTACTATTCTTTTGCAGTCATTTTTAACGTACTTAATACTCTGAAATCAATTAGCTGCTAAGCGTACATGACAGTATAACTCTCCAGGATTGAAATTTGTCCACTTTTATGGCTTTGCGACCACCTTAAAAAAAGTTAGCTCCACCGAAACAACGGTATTTTTTTTATAAACAAATAGCTTTTCTCAAAAACTATTTATTATTTTGAGCTCAAATTTTACATATACTCTCAGCTTATCAAAACACACATTTTCAGGGAATTTCATGGACGTGCATACACTTTTTGCAAAAATAACTAGAATTTGCAAAACGGCCATTTTTGACGGTTTTTATTACTTTGTGAGGGAACAAATTAAACAATTTCAATGTGCGAACTACCAAATTAAAGATCTTTTCAAGACCTTCAATTTACTATTAAACTTTTTTTTTCGCAAATCAATACCTTGATCGCAATCTCCCAAAAACATGATTTCGCCAACTTTCAACATTGCGCAATTCCTTATGAAAACATATTTTTGCCTGCAAACATACAAGCCTTCATCCCAGGCATCAACACTACATGATGGCATACCTCGTTTTCATTCTAAAATTTTTTGGTGAAAAAATCCTTCATTCCCTGGACTACTTGTAGAATTTTTTCTGTCGAGCGCGCACCAATCCCCGCGAAGCCCCCTCCTAGCGACATCGACAAAACGATCCACGTTAGTAAACTTCAGCGTGGTGGGCACGAGCCGGTCCGCATGACTGTATGAGGGCGAATACACAATGAACTCAGGAACTAGGTACGTGCACGTAAACGTTAGTATGTCCTTTGTTACTGCCGTGTGTTAGAAAAAGAACAGACTGACGTTAACGTTCACGTTTCCCGTTGTCAACTTCACTATATTTTCTCCCTTAAGGCCATGTGACGAGTGGGTCACGTGACCGGATTCCTACCTTACCGGCACTTTTTTTATTTGTCAACTTATTTTCACACGAAGCGCCACATCGAGTTGAAAATTTGGGATAATAAATAAGAAGCACTAAGAAACGCGGCTCTGGTCCTAAATTTTTATAATTATGAAAAAAGAAAAAAAAAATTGTTATAAACAAATTTTTTTTTATAATAATAAAAATTTAGGACCAGAGTTGACAAATAAAAAAGTGCCGGTAAGGTAGGAATCTGGTCACGTGACCCACTCATCACATGGCCTTAATGCCCCCATTCACCTTTGTTGCGAGTGATGCGTCGCCGCCGAAGCGAATTCCATAAAACTACGGTCCGCGAAACCAAGTCAGCTAGATCCCTTCGGGCGTTGGCCTAAGCCACTTCTGCCCAGCTTTTTCGATCCACCCCCTCTCCGATCGAAGAATCCCCAAGCCGGAATCGCCTTGGATTCCTCCGACTGGTGGAACAGGTCTGTCACCGTTCTCAAATCTAGACCACCCATCCGACTCGCTACCATCAGTCATCGTACATATTGCTTAACCCAAGGTACCCCCCGCCCCGCCACATAATCTCTAACACAACGCAATTACCCATCCATCTACTCTAGAATAAGACGCGAACTCCAATGTAAATATTACTAGAAATAAGCTTTCCACTTTAGTCTTTCCACTTTCCACTTTAATAACCTTTCTTGCTTTTTTATAGAGCAATTCCCTTTAATATTAAGTAAATGAGTCAGTCTCAGCCCATAGACTGACCTAATCATCATTTATACACTCAACTGCCGATATAAGAACCCCCGGTTTACAATATTATTAGAACTGATGGCTTTCGCAGTTTCGTGATGAGAGGAACCACGCGGCCGAAAGAGAGGATGTGCTCAGTTAAGCGTGACAAACAGCTCGAGGGTCGCACTCTCAACGCGTTAGTTACATCAGGTTGCGTCATACGTTGAGTGTAATTGTATAATTTGTTTAATAGGATATTTTATTATTGAATATTGGGTTCTTGAAGTACAAATTAGAAAAGAAAGTACAGACAATACGGCTCCAAATACGACATTTATTTGTATTTAAACGATTGGAACTCATGTTAAAGTTTCCCATCATTTAAATGTACACTTTAAAAATTACATACAAGAAAGTATGGGGTATACTCCCGAAAAGTTCAACCAAGAATATTGACTTGATGTATACCATTAAACCATTTCCCTTTCAGGGTAGGCGTGATACTACCCGATTCGGGTAGTGTTTCTAGGTGGATCGTTTTCTTGTAGTTATAAATAACTACAAGTTTGGGCTCACCACACCCATAATATGCCAACAGCACACAGTATTCTCGAATGGTCACCCATCCAAGTACTAACCGTGCCCAACGCTGCTTAACTTCAGTGATCTCACGAGAACTGGTTTTTTCAGCGTGGCATGGCCGTTGATACTTGGGATTAATAAATTTAATAAATTATAAATTAATAAATTAAAGTTTCTTTCTTTTTCAAACTATTTTTTTTACTTAAGATCGAAATTAGATCTATTTTCTTTTGAATAATTGTATGCAAACAAAGCATGAAAAAGATTCACAATTCAAAATTAGATTTCCAAACTACCTCCTTTTCGGCTCATTAGAGACATGTAAATAAGAAAAGGACAAATACTTGTTGTAAAAAAATATCTCTTTTTTTATTTGCAGGTATTTTATGAGTTTTAACTAGCATAAGATTTTATTAATCAAACCTTGTAGTTTTCCTATAAAGAATCCCTGATGAGAAGATCTAAATTGATCTCGAAACATGTTGATTCCCTAGTAGAATAAAAAAGATGGAGAAAGAATAAGGAAAACGTGAGAGGTTGGTTTGGTTGACTTTTTTCATTTTCTCCCTCTTTTTTCCTTTTGTTATTTACTTGTTTCTAATGAGCCAAAAAGCAGGTAGTTTGTATATCTAATTTTTGAATTGTGAATCTTTTTCATGCTTTGTTTGCATAAAATTATTCATAAGAAAATAGATTTCATTTCGATCTTGAATAAAAATTTTTTACTAGAGACACTAAACTCATGATTCGTTCCAATCTGCAGGGTTTCCTTATAAACATTTTAATAGTTCTTTTAAGTGAGGCCAAATAATTGTGACCTTAATTTCTTGAATGAAATCTTTTTATTAAAAAATTTGTTGTATAAAGAATGTTTTTAATATTTGCAATTTTAGAAATGTATAATTTTTTATTGTTTCTTTTCCCAATTTCGAAAATGTAATAATTTGAATATATTGGTTCAGAATCAATCACAAATATATATATTTTTTTCAAAAATCTATAAAAATATTTATGTTGGGTAAAAATGTTGCACATAAACGTTGTAGTTCTCATCGAAATACATATTTTTTTGCCTATGTTTTCCGTAAAATGAATATTTTTCAAGGAAAATTACAAAAATAAATTTTCCAATTTGTCTGTAAAAAATTTATTAAATTTTTAAAAATATTATTTAGATTTAAAGGGTGAACTGTGGAAAGAGAGGAGAAATGAGTTGACATATATTCCGAAGGGCAAGGGGGATGTAGTCCCACCCCCTCTCCTCACTCACGCCAAAAACCTTTTCCAGGAGCCTCAAAATAGAAAACAAGCGTTCTAGTGTCGCGTATTTTAAAGCACTTAGAGGCATGAAGAACTTTTCCGCTACAGGACCAGATTGTATCAAGAACTTCAGGTGGAAGAAGTTTACATCTACAAACCAACATTTGGCCCGCATATTCACCTCATATTTAAAGTCGGAAACGCCCATTCCGCAGTGGCTGGTGTTAGGATGCACTATACTTCCACCAAAAAAAGGCAAATTGTCCAACCTAGAGCATCACAGGCCAATAACTCGTTTGAACACACTGCATAAGATCTGTACATCTGTCCCAAACAATAGGATTGTTAAAAAAATTGAGCCTGTGTAGCGAGAGATGTACGAACAACGTGGCTCGAAAAAAGGTGTAGCAGGCTTTCGAGAGAACCTGCTAATTGACAGGTGCATCTGTAAAGACGCTACAGCCTATCAGCGCGTCCTGTCAATGGCCTGGATTGACTACCAAAAAGCTTTCGATTTAACCTCTCACAGACTTATCATCTGTCTGTTGGAAAGCTCGAAGGTGCATCCACACATAGTGAGATGCATAGAGATTGATGCCCCTTTGGAAAACTAGATTTCCTATTTCATCTGGAAATTATCGTGTGACAAGTAACAACGTCACCTTCCAGAGGGGCGTGTTTCAGGGCGATACCATGAGCCTTTTGCTTTTTTGCATCACACTTCTGCCTCGATCTCTCGCACTACGAAATTCTTCTGGATACCTCTGCGGCGACACTAATCATCGCGAGCATAAGGTCACTCATTTATTTTATATGGATGACCTCAAGATCTATGCCTCTGGTAAAAGCAAACTTCAAACTGCTATAAATATCGTCGAAAAGTACACAGGAGAGATTGGGATGGACTTTGGATTGGACAAGTGTGCCAAAATTCATCTGAAGAAAGGAAAGATTACTGTTATTCCCAAGGACCCTGAACATGTGGATATAAGTGTTATTGGACATGTTAACACTAGAGAGACCGATACATACCTAGGCGTGCCTCAAAGCCGCATTCAGGACGTAAATTCAGTAAAGGGGTCTCTCCGAAGCAGATACAAGCATCTTCTTCGACAGATTTGGTCTTCCAATCTGTCGGCGTTAAACGACGTATCTGCGACTAACATGCTTGCCGTGCCGGTTCTACTCGACTCGTTTGGGGTGGGTCAATGGACGAAGAACGAGCTTACGGCCCTTAATATCGTCTAAGGTAAGATCATGCATATCCATAAGAGCTTGCATATCAATTTGTCCGTTCCACGACTATACATCTCACGCCGTCAAGGCAGACGCGGACTTCTGAATCTCCGATGTCTTCATAGCCGAATTGTTCTGAGTACAGCTTACATCACTGCAAATAGCAGAGATTCTCTCTTAAAAATGGTCAGGAATCGCGAGATGATTGGCAAAGGAGCGTTCCTATACAAAGCCGCGGAGTAGGCGGATCTAGATGCTTCACTTCTAAAAGCCGAAGGAAAGAAAGCAGAGGTACCATCTATGAAAATAACAGCGGCTGCCAGTAGAACCGCGGTAAATCACACTTATGGCCACGTCTCACGACCGTGAGATGGGTGGCTCGATGAAATTACGACGACAGGCCGGCGAAACCCTCGTTTTTCTTGAGGACACAAGGCGACCCAAGAATGACAGCTTTATCTATCTAGCTCGCAAATGCTTTGGCCTGTTTTTGGCACGCAGGTATGGCTTTACTGTTACGAACCGCTGATAGAATCGCACCTCCGAGAGCACCGATCACAAGGTCAATTACTTTAACCGAATATTTTGTTTACAGTCGTTGCAGCTCCCATTCCAGGTATTCATACCTCTCCTCCTTTTCCTTCTCCTTGGCAGTGATTTTGTAGTTGGCCGGATCCGAGAATTCGATCAAAAATATAGTTCGTTTCTCGAAGTCTTGGAGAACGATGACAGGCCTCGAGTGTGCAATGGAGACTGCTGTCCGAAAATCGTTGTTCCAGAAAATTTGGCACTTCTCGTTTTGGACAATTGACTCTATCTCCCTCGGAGAGTTCGGCAGGGCAGGGTCGCGGTCAACGCCGTAAGAGCGACAAAGATGGTAATAAAGCACTCTTAGGGCCGCATTATGTCTGTAGAGATACTTCGTTCCCGCGTGAGTGGGGCACCCGGATAGTATGTGTTCTAGGTACTCAACGTGTGCATGACACACTCTGCACCTATCGCTGGGAACTTCTTAACCTAAAATGCGGTCACGGTATACTAACGTGGAAATAACGCCGTCCTGGCATGCGAAAATGAAACCCTCTGTACCTGAATAAAGTCCTGGTGATCTGAGGAAAGCATAAGTTTGCTCCTTTGTCAAGGACTGATCTTCTACATTTCTGTGAAAATTTCCGTGCATTTTCTTCTCGAGTAGCTGTTGACGGAATTTTGTAATCTCTGCTTTCTTTACTTCGGCTTTTAGAAGTTAGGCATCTAGATGGAGTAATGCACTTTCTCCACTTCTGATGTTAAAATTCAGGCTAAGGGCCTCGGCTCCCTGCTCCGCGGCTTTGTAAAGGATCGCTCCTTTGCCAATCATCTCGTGTTTCCTGACCATTTTTAGGAGAGGATCTCTGCCATTTGCAATGATGTAAGCTATACTCAGAGCTATTCGGTTATCAAGACATCGGAGATTCAGAAGCCATCGACAGGGCGCGCTGATGGGCACTTTTAATGAGCAGATCCACCTGTTAATTAGCAGGTTCTCTCGGCAGCCTTCTACACCTTCTTTCGCGTCACTTTTTTCGTACATCTCTCTCAATACAGGCTTAATACTGCGAACAATCCTGTCGTTTAGGACAACTGTAAAGATCTTATACAGCGCGTTCAAAGAAGTTTTTGGCCTGCAATTCTCTGGGTTGGACAAGTTGCCTTTTTTCAGCAGGAGTATAGAGCGTCCTAACACTAGCCACTGCGGAATGGGCGTCTCCGACTTTGAATATGAGGTGAATATGCGGGCCAAATGTTGGTGTGTAGAAGTAAATTTCTTACATCAGAAGTTCTTGATACCATTTGGTCCTGCAGCGGAAAAGTTCTTCGTGCCCCTAAGTGCTTTTTTCACCTCTGCGGCAGTGAATGATAATATCAGTATCTTCTTTCAACTCCAGTGTTTTTGGAATCTTGTATACCTCTCTCCAAAAAGTCTCTACCTCGTTGGCCTTGGGTGGATTTTAATATACACAGGGAGATCGCTGAAGAGGAACGATGGGTCAGTGCGAAATTGTTGATTTTCACTGACCCTTCTCTGTCTCTTCTGTATTCTCCTCGCATCAGATATGTAACACCCGTATATCGTCAGCAATATGCTGATTGATTGTCAGAAGCTTTGACTTGTTCAGTATGTGATGGTAGATCCTCAGTTCTTGGGCGAACTTTCAAACCCATTCCGTAAACGGTCTACCAGATGTTATGTACTCAATCACACACTGAACACGGGACGCATTCTGTCTTGCCCATTCAATCTTCTTGTTCAGCTGATGCAAGCGTATTTTGTTCTTTTGATTCATCGTCAGTTTTAGCCTTTGATTTGCATCAGCCAAAACTCTCGCCGCATCATAAACTGAACAATTGTCGGTCCAGAGGTCGGATTCCTCCGAGATAGCCACAGGAAGGGAGGCATCCATTTCAGCCAGATCTTGGAGCTTAGGAGGAACCTGGATGTAAATTTTTCTCCTTGTCCTGAAATCGCGATCATGTCCCAGAAGGTGCCTGCTTTCCGCGGTTGGTCCTAATGTCGCTTCCTCATCTTCGTCTGCAGCTTGTTCATGCCGCGGATGGGGAAGTGCTCCGCATACATATCCATTTTTCGAGAGGTAGGTTGTTTGATTTCGCAATGACTGATGCGAAGCGTACTGAAGCTCTGGGTTTTTCTGGTACCACAGAGCGTGCATATGCGCCATAAGGCCTCCGTGAACAGGGATAATGCTGGCATCGTAGCTGTCCAGCAAGTCATCCTTGAGTTGATTCGTCCACTCAGTGTGAGCGTTTCATCGGTTCGTCGTGTTTTCATCTCGATTATTTTCAGCACCCTGAATTCTAGGGTGATCGGCACTGTTTGCCGAACCACTGTCGGATGCTCCGCGCGTTCGATTGTTTTGAACCGCATCTACAACGTTTTGGTGGTTTAGTGGTGCCATTCTTGTTCCCACGAGCAGCCAGGGAGAGGGTTCGTCCATCCTTGTAGAGCCCCGCAACCAAGGATAAGGCTGCATACTCTAAGAGATCGCCCGGTATCAAAAATTCACCGTTTAAGACACCTCACCCAGGTGCCATTCAGCTTTTGCCACGGTTGTTACGCCCCTGCTTGGGGGTTAATTCCTTCGGGACCATCCCTGGATAATATTCCGCGACTGCTTATTAATTATTGTAACCATATTCAGCAGAAGTCCTTGGTACAGGGATCCTCTATCCGCAACCCGAGGATGCGCCCGGTGGCTTTGCCATAGGCCCTTCGGTTCGGCTCTTTCATATTAAAATGAATTAAATTTCTATCTGCATATTAGAAATTGTTATTAAGCTGCAAAGTGAGACGTGAATCTCCTATTTCGACGCGTGCGGATGACCCGAGAAATCCAGTCCCACCACTCTCCACCACATCTTTCCGTTCTGTGTCCGTGTGACACAGAACATGGAGCGAGAAGGTGTAGTCGCGTCACATATATATAGAAAGACTAAAACTAAATTTTTTGTGTTTAATTTGAAAGTTACAGTATTTTTGCAAAAATAAATAACAGTCAAGAGAACGAGATTCGAGAATCTCGTTGTTTCGTTTTCGATTTGTTTCTCTCGTATCGTTTTGCTCGAATGCAGCACGAAACCGATTACCAGCCTGTAGAGGTGTGGCTAAATAGTAGAGTGAATAAGGAAAAGGGAAAAACGGAGGTAGAGGTAATAGATAAAGAAGTGTGGACAGAAGTAGCCAGAAAAGAGTATGTAGAAAGAACAGAAAAATTATAATATGAGGAATAAAGCAGATGATAAAAATCCCAAACTTAAAGCTTAGAACTGCATTTATTTGATTGACTATCTTCGAACTTATTAATAGTTATTTATGATACAAGGACCTTTTCCTCGTGTTTTAACTACTTCACCGTCATATCGTGTATAGGCAGCGCCATAGTGCGACGATAAGGTAAGTCGCTCAGCTTCTGATAAAGTCTGCTACAGCGCTGGTCGTTAGCAAATCAGATCAGAGTTCGCCATTACTTTATAAGCGTAGGAAACAAATTAATCCGTTTAAAGACCTAGGCCTATAAATACTGCTTTAGGGATTGTTTAGAGGCGCTAAAATCGCACCTATGATATAGATATGAGAAAAGGGGATTTTAGAGAATACATAGTAATTACTGAAGAGCCCTTCATCAAAATTTCTCCCATGACATTTTGTAATATATTTTTGTTCACCGCGTACCGAATCAAGCAAAAAGGTTGGAGCAACACTCGAAAGTTATTTTTACTCTTCCTTGTATTATTCTAGTGCATTCATCCATGCAATAAAAACTACTTAATATTGTTTTCAACGATTTTCTGATCGAATCTGTTTTTCTATTAACCATTTTCCATTAGAGGTGTGATAGAACTTGGAAGGAGAGCTGAAGAAGGCTAGAAAAGTTAATAAGATTCAGATTAGAAAGGGAAAGGAGAAAACTTTACAAAACTCTGACGGGATATTGATTGCAAAAGAAGGGATAAGGAAGTTAAGAAACCTTATAAAGACTGGAAAAAGGGAAAATTTGATGGTTTGGAAGGAAGCAAAAAGAAATAGAAGAGAAAATTAGTAGTATTAAAACTGAAGAGGAAGTGTGGAAGTTCAATGAGAAGTACAGTGAAGAAGTACAATGAGAAGGATAAAAGAAGACATAAGGGATAAGACAGAAATGGAAGAGTGGAGAGAGTATTTTAAAGAGGGAGATAATAGGCAGAGGATTAGATGATAGAAGCGTAACTCAATAGGCTAAAGAAAGGAAGACGGGGAAGCGATAGGCTAATTAATGAGGCATGGTTGTACAGCAGTACTATTACCCTAGACGGGCAATAGCGCTGGTTTTTCGCTATTATTTACGAAACGGTGCATCGGAGAACAAAAATGAATAGAGCTGAAAATATTTCAAATAAAATTTGCAACAAAAAAGGTTTTATTCACATTTGCTTTACATTGTCGGGAGGGGGGGGGGGGTGTTTAGGCGTATTGCGCGAAATGTACTCGCGCGCTTAGTTTCCGACTCATAACTTACGAACGGGTAGTTTTTCGACGAAAATTTATTTTGCAATAATATTATCTTCCTTCGTTTTGACTGTGAGATTGAATATTCCTCACATAATAATGTACCTAATGTTCAATTATATCCTCTTCTTCACCAATTATCTCTTCTTCTGTATTGAGACAACCTTTACCTTGGGAGTTAAGGCACATGACTGAACATCGTAAACCAGTTTTTGCACATCCACATCGCTTTCCGCACCCCCTTTCGCATGATCAAACAATCAAATTCAAATGCATAAACACATTAGAAACAAGATTACTTAGGGATCAGGTAATATTTGCGAAAATGCCAGCCAAACCAACAATTGCTTGCTTGCGCCGATCGGGATTTAAAGTCATCAGCAGTTGCTATACGGATCGATCAGACAATGAAGAAGAACGTGTGAGGTTTTAACAGCAGCGGGACATATAGTACAAGAAGTTATTCAAGGCACTCCATATAATATTACCGAATACCCAGATGTGAAGGACTTTATGCGCGAAGCAAATACTTCAGTTTTACCAACATTGCGTACATTTTTAAATACAGTTATCTTAGACTGACTGATAACAACTGATACTGAAACATTACAAAAGAAGTTAATAGGCGTCGGTCATGCTCTGACTGCAGCAACAAAATCTCGCTCATTTCTTTCTTGCGTGTTACTTTCTCTGGCGCTATTTTTATTTAGAAAAGTTGTGTCAAAAACTATTGGAAATGCAGTTGCAGCCTTAGATTTCTGTTCAAGCTACAAGAATACCGCAATATTCAAAGCATCTGCTGTTAAATCTTTTAAACCCAATTTAGACATAAATTCCTCTTTTTTTCAGTATATTTTTGACAGCGAGAGAAGGGAACATAAAAAACTTAAGTGGGAAAGGGACGGAAAGAAGTAGTAAAAGCTTATCACCCGTTTAGATAACCGAAGCACCAGCTCCTTGCAAAAAAGAGACGCGGAAAGCGATGTTGATGTGCAAAAGCTGGTTTTTCGATGTTCAGTCATATGCCTTAACTACCAAGGTCAAGGTTATCTATTCTATGATGCACTGACACTAACATTATCTAAAATTTAAACAACAGAAGAGAATAATGTTTATTCCGAGTAATGTTTTCAACAACATACAAGTGGATTAGGCCTACAGGGGAGACCAAAATAAAAGAAAACGCACCAAAAACTCTACCTCATGGGTGGGGTGGAATTAGGATCCCAGTGCTGCACTTAAACAAAATTCATTAATACTTTCAAAATTGATTTATTGCAAAACACATAAAGAAAAATTTCTGCTCTACAAATGATCTTCTATTGGAGCTAATTACGCATGGCCTATGGTCTGTACAGCAAAAGTGTATAAAACTTTCTTTGCTTGCAAATTTTATTTTGAATATTTTCATCCCTATTCATTTTTATTCTCCGATACACCCTGTCGTAAATAATAGCCAAAAACCAGCGCTACTATTCGTCTAAGGGATGTTTTTTGATGCTACGGGTGTATGCGTAAGCGAGCCGATGGGGATTTTTTTAAATATTTATTTCTAATGCCTTCACAGACATGATTATGAAGAAAACAAACTTCCTTCGTTTTTTCTGTAAATCGACCTTTTTCGAATTAATTTCCCCGGACTAAGAGGGATTTAATTTAAGAGCTAACTTCTACTGCTATGGAGATTCACATCGAGGAGAAAAATTTCAATATAAAAGACCACCAACACATCCGTAATATACGAGCGTCAGTTCAAAAGTAAGTTTAAAGGTGTTTCAAGAAATCGAAAATCCATAGAAAAAAAAATGTTCACAAATGTTAGGGTTATAATCATTTTTTAACATAATCAACAGCCTGATCCAAATATGTTTGGTCGTGTAGGGACAATTATTTCAAACCATTGGCGTACCATTGCGGGTCCTTCTCCTTCATCGAGTGTAAATACTCAAATCTCGATAACTCGGAAACTAAGACCCATGTGATCGAAAGAAAAAATACACACCTAATAGATTTGCATGTACCCTGTAAAGCTCCAGTCGAATCGGCGACGCACATCTCGCGACTTCTCCTTGTAAGTGCAATTTTGGAAAATGAATTATTCCAAATGTAAACGTTCAAATGTCACTTTCTATATTCTTATTCTAAGTGAGAGGGTATTAGTTTGATGTAAAATTTGACTTCAACGGTTATGATAAAATCTCCAGGTTTTGAGACCGTCTGAGTCAGAAACAACAATTTTTACAATGATATCTGGCTGTAGTCTGTAACGGCCTCTATGCACAATAACTACCGAAAGAATTATCTAATCAAAATTTCCTTTAGTAAACTTTCTTTTTGTCCAAAATTACAGGTAGAGTTCGTTAGTCTTCCTTCCACCATTATCATTTATGGTTTCAGCTAAACTAAGAGACGCTAAACTTTTATAAATGCTAGCTTTTAATTATTAACTGCCAGGAAAGCCGTAAATTAGCGTGGAATTTCGAGTACCGGAAAATAGCTGGAAATTTGTTTTGAAAACCAGGAATTTTGCTCTCGCAGGAGTCTTGCTCTTCGAAAAATATGTGTTTTGAATTGTGCTCAGTTCTACCAACCTTCTCCGTTAAAAAATCGAAGATAATTTTATATTTACAGTTTGTTGAACAAGAAAGGATCCGGCAACAGTCGATGAAAGCTGCACACTAGAAATAAGTCATTATTATAATTTGAAAGTAGAGAATTTACTCAAGCCGAAATGTGTTGAGGATGCCGCACTTCCTCTTATATTATTGTTGTGTCCTTATTTTTTCTAAAGAGGTCTATGTTTTAAGCTAAGAAAAGTAAAAAGTAAAATGTTGTAGTAACGTGACGTTTTGGAAACAGCCTTTAAAGAATGTGAAATACTTGAAACGGTAATGTTTAGATCACTAATTTTGAAACCATGCCTAACAATCTTTGAAAGCTTCAGTGGTTGCGAAGTTATCCGCTGTAAAAAAGGATAATGCAACATTCGCCCCTTGTTGCGCTTTAAATACGATATCTGCATGAAAAATAGAGAAGATAACTTCATGCATAGCTCATTCGAAACAAAATTGTCCAGAAAAATCAATTATTATAACGAAAATTAACTTTACGCCTCAGCAAAACATTTATTTAACAATTTTTAATGAAAAATTGAATGATCGCAAAAATTGAACATCGAGATCTTCACTATTTTTTTATCTTGGTCAATATCTTCGAAACCATTGGTTCTTTTTCTGTTTGAAAGTGGCCATTTTAAAGCTTGTGCTACGTGCATTAAGCCCATGAATTTTCATAATTTCTCTGATCATTTTGGGATGAACAAGTAAGTTGAAAATAATTTGCTTTATTTTATGTCTAAAACTGACAAAAATTTTTCGATGTGACTGTAAACGTATAAAAGAGAGAACACCATGTCTTCCACATTCCAACCTTAGAGTACATTCTTTTCTTTCAAATTATATCAATGACTTATTTCTAGTGTGTAGTTTTCATTGACTTTTGCCAATGAATGTTCCGTTTATAATTTACATATGCATATTTAAGAATTTAAAGCATATGTTGATCGTTCGTTCTGCAAAAGAAGGGTCCACTTTTCGGGTACAGGCTTAAGTTTACGGGCATATATCCGGATAAATTCCCGGCATTTAGGGCATCGAACGAATATTTTCCTCTGATACTATATTTTATGTAATTCGCTACATAAGAAGGTTTGATTAGTTATTGTATATCTTATAATGATTAAAAAAAAAATATTAAACAGAAACGTTAATCCCTAGACTTGGTTTCTCTTCCAGAAGGTTCGGTTTCTTAGACACTTATATATAAACTCTCTAGGCTGAAAAGCTGAGGCACCGGGGCACTTTTGAAATTGGAACTTTGAAAACCCGATTTTTGAGCTCGTGTTATATTGTTTCATCAAATATAATATCAGTATGATTTCCCAAAGGAAATCCAAAATCTACATTTTTTATACTTGTTCACCAAAACGCGAATATCTCCTAAACTACGAGTAACCTATGGTTCATTTAGTACAAAATTTGTACCTTTTTAAATGACTTTTACAATATTATACATTTTATATTTTACTTTGTAGTTCTAAAATGTTTAGTCCTTTTCAGAATTGATATAGTAAAGCAATAATTAGCACCCGGATTTTTTTTCTGAAGTTTAAGTGCCTCCTGTATCAACAAAATACGTAATAAAATCTTGAAGGTGGTCATTGTTAGAGAATTATAGTTGATACAAAAAATCAAGTACGAAGTGCGAGTATCGTAATGACAATGTATCCTTTAAGACCGTTAGAGACTTAAGTACATTAATTTCCTTTTTAATTTGAAATCAAACCAAACTTAACAATCTTTTTAAAAGTAGAGGTTTCGAAAGTTTTGTAATATTAACAAGTAAGCTTCTTTAACTGTATACATTACACTATAAACTATTAAACCGAGTACGAAGTGTGAGGACCATTACTTAGAAAACATAAAATTACATCTTATTTTTCAAATAATCATAAATTAGGAAACACCTTTCAGAATATAAAAGACTTTGATTTGAAAGAGAATTTATCGAATGTAGTTTATTTAATTAAATGCAAACAATGCAATAAAATTTACATGAGTAAAACTGGCAGAAGAATAAAAAGTAGAATCACAGAACATTTTGTCTGTTAGGTAACCAAAACACAGGCCTATTAAAACATGCATGGACACATGATCATTATTTTGATTTCACTTTTAGCAATATAAAAATTTTAGACAAAGAAATAAACACATACAAAAGGAAAATCTTAGCATCAATTTTCATTAAAAAATATAAAAGGAATTGCATCAATTTACAAACTAAAATGTTAAGTATTGATAACACGTACCTAAGCATTTTAAATATTAATTATAATTTTCTTTCTGAATTCAAATTTTTATCTGCAGTTTATTCGACGTTATAAGTAAAGTATGAAAACATTTGCAATCTTCTAATTCATAATATTTCAGTATCATGTCGTACCTCGATGTCTTCAGACCATGGCTTATCCGCAAATTGATTTCTGTCAAAAGAGAGTTGGACTAGAATCAAATTTCTTACATTTTTACTTACTTATATATTATTTATTTACTTCTGACCACAGTTGTTAAAAAAGGTTTTTTAAAAAATAGTGTTTTTATTAAGGACTAATATTTCCGATTGGGATGAGAAAAAATAACACCTTGCACTAACATGGATTAGATTGTCAACAAATTATATAATGACTAAGTTGTAAGTACAACGTTTTTATACAAAAAAATTCGATTGCTTCAAAATTTGTCTTTAAAATATTATTTATTTCTGTATAATGTTATTTTTAGATAAAATTTTAACCTGAAGAAGGCAAAAAAATGTTGCTGAAACGTTGTTGTAAACGCATTTTTATAATAAATGATCGTATCCCTGGCGGACCGGCCGAACGCAAGCATTACGCTGCAGCGTAATGGTAAAGTAATGTTAAAGTAATGGTAAAGTAATATGGCATTACAACTAATAAAATAAACAAAATAAATATGTAAACTGTTGCAATTATAATAAGACGTTAAATTTTACGTTAAATGGTCATGCCGTAATTGCAACAAGTTTCTTTTTCAGCGTTAAAAAATGAAAAAATAATGTGGCTGTCATTGAAGCCGGGCCCCTGCATGCTGACAACCCGCTTGAAGCCGCCGTTAGCAGACTGCCAACACGCAGGGGCTTGACTTCAATTACAGCCACTTTGTTTTTTTATTTTTTAACGCTGAAAAAGCAACTTGTTGCAATTACGGCATGACCATTTAACGGAAATTTTAACGTATTATTATAATTGCAACAGTTTACATATTTATTTTGTTTCTTTTATTAATTATAATGCCATATTACTTTACCATTACTTTAACATTACTTTGCCATTACGCTGCAGCGTAATGCTTGCGTTCGGCCGGTCCGCCAGGGATGACCGATGATTTAAACTTGAAATTGTATATAGTTTCAAAGTTGGATTAATTTATTTTAATGGACGATCGATGAAGACATCTTTCTGTTGGTTAAACCTTCAACTATATTTTTGCGGACCGTAAGTAGCCTAGGGCGGAAAGTATCTGAGCGCGAAGCGCCAGGTACAAATCCGCGTCTCCAATCCCGCGCGCCTAAGGTGCGTACAAACTTGCGAATGTGCCGCACAGCGTGCAGATTTTGTTTATTGTAAAATGGTAACTTTGCTTCCGTTTTTTAAACTTGTGAACCTGTTTTAATCATTTTCTTATGGAGATCCCTAAATTTAGTTACTATTTTCCCTGTTACAGGTAAAAAAAAAAAGAGAAAGTCTCGCCAAGGAAACCAACAAAACCAGCATCGAGAGGATACTCCGCCTCCACCGGAAGACGATTTGGCGATTGATCCTGATGAGCCAACTTATTGTCTCTGTGACCAAATTTCGTATGGAGAAATGATTTTGTGTGACAATGATCTATGTCCAATAGAATGGTTCCATTTCTCCTGCGTTTCTCTGACCACGAAGCCGAAGGGAAAATGGTTTTGTCCCAAGTGTAGAGGTGATCGTCCAAACGTTATGAAGCCGAAAGCTCAGTTTCTAAAAGAACTCGAAAGGTACAACAAGGAGAAGGAAGAAAAGTCGTAACAAGAGTTTGATCTATGGAAGCTCGAGAATTTCACCAATTGCTAAGAGTATAGATTCACAGTATTTGTGTCAATAAAGATATTACGTACACCCCGTTGCGTCCCATAATCATACACTGATGGTCAAAATTGTGCGTCCACTAACAAAAATCGGATTAAAAACAGGCTTGTAGAAAGTAATTAATTCTGCAAAAATTAAGTTAGAAAGATTTTTTAAACCCCGTTAAAAAGCTTTTGAAATTTCGAGCCAATTGAGTCCGATTTGAAATGTTTTCGATAAATAGGGGCTGAGATAGCAGGCGAGAAATACTGACCTATTTACCGTTTTTGACAAATTTTCGATTCTCAACTTCCACGCTCTGCATGCTTTAGGAAAGTGAATGAAAAAAATTGAAACTTCGCTAAATTTAATTCTGAAATCTCCTCTTTAAAATGAGACCAAGGACGTGATAAAGACTGCGCTCACCACTCGACCGTGTACTTCTCATCTTGTGTACGCGTCCACATTATTTATGATAATTCAAGAACCAGTAAATATTTTATCATAGCTTGGTCTCAATTTAAAGGGGCGATTTCAAACTATAATTTAGAAAAGTTTAAATTGTTTCCATTAACTTCCCTAAAGCATGCAGAAAGTGGAAGTTGGTAATAGAACATTTCCAAAAAAGGAAAATAGGTCGGTCGAACGGGTATTGAAAAATGTTTGTAACTTAATTTTTTTCAAAGTTAGTTACTTTCTAAGTCAAGCCTGTTTTTAATCCGATTTCCGTGAGTGGACGCACTTTTTCAACCGTAAGTGCACTTTCTGCAAAGCTCCTATTTTCCAAAATGGATACAATAAGTGAGTTTTTTTATCTGAATAAACGTTCCATTATGTCGAAAGTAAGGGCTGATACAAAACATAAAAAACTTATTTCCCCATTTTTCACATTACTAAAAGTATTCCATTTATTAGAATATACAGTTTTTGTCTAAAAATTTACTCTTAAACCTTAATATTTGCGGAGATATTTTGAACATTCGAATTGGGAAAGAAGGGAAGTCTTAATCTTTTAATTTGGTCCAAATATTGCATAAAAACGAGAGAAATGAAGAAGCCGTCGTCAAAAAACTGACTTTATTGATACACCTTCTTTTAGTGTTAGGCTTGAAAAATAAGTATTGAAGTATAGAGTTAGAAATTGGAACGCTTCCAAATTTTTCGAATTCGGTTTGATGAAATTCGAACCAAAGTTAAGAAGTTTTTTTGTTTTTAATCGAAGCCTTCAAAGTTAAATTCATGGTTGTTGACGATATGATTGGCCATTGGTTAGTTTATTGGATGCTGACCAAGCACCATATTATTTAAATTTTTATTTGCATTATAAAAATTGCGATACCATATTTCAATTAAATTCATATGAATAGTAATTTAAATTGATGCAATTAAATTGCATTAGTTCCATCTCATAAACATAAATTCGACTTGTCCAAATTACAAAATTTTATCTCAAGTGAGCAAGTCAGGAAACTTGAAAATCCCATATAAATTCTGTTGGGAACATCAACACCCTCACAGAGATAGAACATTTCAATATGATCCCTTAATTGTCATTTTAATATTTGGAATTTTCGAAATGTTAAGCAACCTTTTGAACTATTTTATACTTATGATAGAAACTTACTACTTTACATCTTCTACTTTTTGATTAATAAATGGATTTACATACAAACTATTCGCTTTATGACAAGTGTAAGAACTATTTGAAAATTTATTAAACATTTTGTTTATTTCATTCGTATTTCAATTATTTTATTTTGTTCCACAGTTAGTAGTAATTTGTACTTTACGATACATGTGTATTGGAAAATATTAACTTCTCGTCTGTTTTCAGCCATCGATATCATTCAGTGATAAGCCAATATGATAAAATTTAAGTAGTCTGGCTAACTGGAAAAGCTAGTCAAAGCTATTGTTTATCAATTATTAAAATAAGTATTGATTGTCCGCTGGAAGTCCTTTTACCCGATTTCGTCCATCATTTAAGCTGGCTCGGCCGGTTCACTCGGAGCTTGTCTATCTACAAAGGTGGTTCCCATCCCTGTCATTTTTTCTACGTATATTGTAAGATTAGAGGAAAAGGAGGATCCCAGGTCCTTTTAACAGAGGATCGAGCGATATTTGGATAATTAGAGATCCCAGATCCTCTTGGTAGAGAACTGATTGATATTCGGTAAAATCAATGTCCCCACGTCCCTTTGGTAAAGAACTGAGAAATATTGCGAAACCTTAAATTAAGGATCCCAGATCCTCTTGGTAGATAACCGATAAATAGTGGGATAATTAGGGATCCCAGGTTCTCTAGGAAGAGGAGAGAGAGATAGTTGGATTATTAGGGAACCCAGACCCTCTTGGTAGGTGACCGAGAGGTATTGCCAAACTTTGTACAATTTGGGATCCCAGAGCCTCTAAATAGAAAACCGAATGATACTGAATTAATTACGGTTCCCAGATTTTCTTAGTAGAGGACCGAGAGATAGTGGGATAATAATTGTCTTGACTTAGATCTCAGGTATCGAGGAGAGAGCATCGTTTCGTCGCTGTTCCCACCTGCTCTAATTTTTTCTTACCTTGATAAGGGTGCTGCATGAGCACCGAAACGTTGGTAAATATTATAAATGCTTTTATATTGTCATTTGATAATGATAAAAATAAAAAAAACGTAAGATATAAAAAAGAGAAGAAAGGGGATTTGGTTGGTTGCCTTCTCATTTTTCTTTCCTCTGTTTTATTTTTGTCCAAAGAAACAAATTTTTTTGTTTTTAGGAATTGCAATAGGAGCATTTTGTGGTGGTTGTCCAAATTTGATCGTTGGATTCTTCTTTTATTTTCAGGAATTCTATACATTAACTTGAGTATTGGACGTTAAATAGGATTTTGAATTTGATTCTAATCTAATTTAAAATTCTTAAATTTCGGTTGTAGTACAGAACTAGGTAACCAACATTTTTCTGAAAATGGACTTTTTGCAGAAAAAATTCTTTAAAAATCTAATACATATTTTGTTAAAATTATTTGTTCGAAATCTCGTTTTTAATATGATAAAATAAACATATTGGTGTTTCAAAACCAGATAGCTGACTCTGTACTTGTCTCCCATCTTCTTTTTTTTAATTACCTAACCCCTTACCTTTTTTTAAACTTTTTTCTGAACATATTTCTCTTCCTAAAAGTTTCTCAATACAATAAAATAATAAAATTCTTCTTTTTTCAAAGAAAAAGCTCTCAAATAAAAATATTTGCCACTTTTTCAGCACCACAGTATCAAATTCCAACCTAAAATCCTCAATCTCCATTTTCTACAGAAAGCCACTTTTATAAGTTTTTTTTACATAACTTTTTGCCATGCAATCAGAAACGATATTTCTTAAAATTATTATTATTTATTTATAAATAAACATATACCTTTCTTCTCTTTATACATCTTTCAGCGAAAACTCGTATGTTACAGTGCGATACCGCCACACTAAATCTTTATTTTCCCGGAACAGAATAATTTTTTTTTAATGAATACTTTTGTATTCTTATTCAGCTTCTCTATATCTCAGGAACTAGTTTTTATTATTTTTTAAAATTTTTAAATAAATTTTTAGTCACTATCCAAAGACGAATTTCAAAACCCATGGAATTTGAACGAACAAATGCTTGAATGATTTACTCGGAATTAGTTAACTTTTTCTAATCAAACTCATCTTCTCTCAGTTTAGCAACTCAACACCTCAGAAGTAAGTTTTTATTTTTTATGTAAACTGAAAATTGCACGTTTTACCGTTATTCGCAACCGAGCCTGCTCCAGGTTTAGGTTCCTGTCACTTTGAAATTATAAACTTCCACATTATGTTTCTCGAAACTGGATTTTTTTTTAATTACACATTTTTGGTCCTAATTCAGAAGCACTTCAGCTCCGGAGTAAAATTTTGTTTTATCTTTAAATGGTGATTTCAAATTTACAGAATGTTATTTCGCTCTCCTGAAAAATTCCGATTTTGTTGGTTATCTAGTTCTGTACTGCAACCCTTCATTTATAATTTAAAAAATAAATTTTTAAAGATATGCAAAATTATATATTATAACAGAAATATTGAAAAGTATTTATGAATTTTAAAACATTTTTACGTGTTTAACAAGCTTTGCCTATGCACGTAGTGAATATGTAATCACAAATAATGTTTTTTAATTCATTTTATTTTATGGGTAGACGTCAAAACCGAGAAGCAAAAAAATTCTCCAACTTAAGTTTTATAAGCAAATTGATGATATTTTAAACATACGGAAACAATCATTATCTCAATTTGTGCAAAAAATGGACTTATCACGCTTTGTTCTCTTACAACTCAATTTATGATCCCAGATCCTCTTGCCAGAGAACCGAGAGATATTGCGATAATTAGGATCCCAGATCCTCTTGTCAGAGGACCGAAGAGAACACTTGCAACCACGGTGTTAAGTACAGTCTAACGACGGTCCAAAACTCGCCGTGTTCGATACTGGCGTCTCCAGGCCTCCCACAAACAAAAAATTTTAGGTTATGTTGTCGAACTGTTTTTCTCATTTACTCCATTGTTTGCAATTAACTTTCATCTCAACAAAAAAGCAATCGCTGCAAAGTAGTTTTGGGCGCGTTCATTATATGGTTTTTTCTTTAATCGTTATAATTTCATGAACACTGTGCTTCCTGATAGAGGATTGTTTTGTATTTATTGTATTTTGTATTTATTATGGAAAAAAGGGTTTTTAGATTGTAAATGGAGTCTGAGGGGGTGGAAAAGGGGATTTTGAATTTCAAAGAAAGTCTGAGGGAATGGAAAAGGCGGTTTCGCCTGTAATTTTTTATTATCAATTGTTTAGTATGTATGTATGTATATTTAATCTCTCTCCCTTTTACGGGTTTGAGGGCCTACGCTCCCTGTACATATACATATTTACATTCCATCCTTAATATAACTTAACCGCTGCTTATATTCTAATGCTTCGCCTTACTTAAAATAACAATACTCTTACTACTAATAATTCTTAAACTTAAAAATAAGCGATATTCCAGGGCTTCCGTTTCCTCTTACCATAAAATACATTTTCAAATATTTCAAAGGTTTACTTTTTGCTATTTAATTTCCTTTGATAGGATTACCCGTTTGGCTCTGCCCTGTTCTCTTGCTTTCTCTTATTTCTTCCAATTTCTTCATCCACGTGACTCTCTGTCCATTACCATCCAAAATCCATCTCACACACTCATCCACACTCAACTGTCCATCTTCCTCTCCTGTACACCTCTCTAACACATGTGCCCATGACTCCATTTCGTATCCATATACTCTGCACAGATTGTCCTCTTCAGCCATCCAATATCTACAAGCTCTCACTCCTTCTCCGATTCTAAACCGTAACACCCTATTCCATTTGTCTTCCTTTTTTATTTTTTGCAAATATTCTGGTTCCGTTAACCCTTTGACCATCATATGCCATCTATTGTACCATCTCTTTTCTCCTTGTTTTACTAATAGCTCTAACTCTATGTCCTCCCACTCCAGTACCCCTTCTTGTATATCACAAACCCTCCTCATTTTTTTCCTTTCTTCCTCCCATTTAGAATTTCCCAAATTGCCTCTCGTCTCCTTGTTCCGAAGTTCGTCCAAGCATACTTGTGCTATTCTGCTCCCCTCTCCCCTTTTCAACTTCCCTTCAAACCTCCAGGCTCTCTTAATTTGTCTAGTTACAATTTTTTCCCTTCCTAATTCTTCCCTCAACATGTAACCTGGGCAACTCCAACTAACCCCCATTACCCATCTCAGAAATCTCTCATGCATGCTTTCCACTTTCCTATGTTCCTTCCATCCCCAGACCTCAACTCCATAACACAACACCGCCCAAACCAACGCATCAAACAACCAAACCCTCATTCTCCAATCGTCATTGAACCTTCTCTTTCCTATATCCCATACTTGGCCCATTACTTTACTCGCACACTCCATTCTTTTCCTCACCTGAACCTCGTTTCCCCCTCCTGCCTCAAACCAAAAACCTAAATAACAGAATTCCTCCACACTTTCCACTGTTTGTCCGTTCATCTTCCAAACGTAACCTATTTTGGTCTTTCTAGTTCTGAAGCACATAACCTTGGTCTTCCCTACGTTCACCGTCAGTTATTTTGTTCCCACATACTCTTCGAAAATTCTCATCATTAGGTTCATCCACTTCTCATCGTCTGCTAACAGCACTACGCTGTCTGCGTATGCTAGAGAGTATAGTTTGCTATTACCCAAAATCGTTCCCCCTTTGCCTTTCTCCTTTAGCTTCTCCTCTAAGTCTGCCAGCAGCATATTAAAGAGTAGCGGACTCAACGGGCACCCTTGCCTTAGACCTCTTCCTGTCCAGAACACCTCCCCTTTTCCCCCCCTATCTTCATCCTAATCCTGGTTGCAGTAAAAATTTCCTTTATCCTCTCCACTAACCCTTCCTCTATTCCTCTCTCTTTCAATGCCTGCCATAGCATTTTTCTATTCACTGAGTCCAAGGCTGCTTTAAAGTCTACGAACAAGGCGACTAATTTCCCTCTTTTCCTCCCTAAATTTCTGTTAACCAAGTAGTTGAATACGTAAATGTTATCTATTGTCCCCATCCCTTTTCTAAATCCCGTCTGATTGTGTGGGATACTTTGTTTCTCTTCTATCTGGCTCTCTAACCTTTTTCTTAAAATTTCTGCGTATCTATAATTTTGTTCAATCATTTAAACTAATTTTGTAGGCAGCCTTCTCCGTTACACCAGCGACATTTTATTCGTACGAACGCATTTTCTCATTTATTAAATTTATATAAAGATATAAAGAAATGACATTACTAATATTAAGAATTAGAAAGAAGCCATGAAATTAGATTCTTTCTTAAAGATTAAACTTGAACTATATCTAAAGAAAAATCTTTATAAACGTTTTTGCGGTGTCAAAGTATAAAATGTTACCGTAACATCAGCGACACGGACATTTTGGAACAAACTTTACGATCTAATTACAATTGTTCTATACAACCTACGCAAGTTTTATTCATTTAATGGGATTCTAGAATCATTTTTAAACAATTTTTAAAATGTGTAAAAATGTAAAATGGACACTATTACAATGATATTTAACATATATCAGAAGTGAATTTACCGCCTGTATTACAAGTTTATACATAAGAACTATTGTCCTACGTAGTTTTTGTCATAAATAAAAGTATCTCATAGTCAGTTAATCTAAATGGGTTATATCTAGTAATGTTAAGGGATTTTTAAGATTTTTTAGCCATGTTAACAAAATTTTATTCAAATGGACTACAGAGAATCGATTACTACATATTTGTAGGTACTTTTTCATTAAAAAATGTTGAAACCTGGGGGAAATATGGCCGCTGCCGCAAAACACGTTTTTTTTTTATAACTTGCGGTGAGCATGATAACTCTGGAACGGATTATCTGAAATGAAAAAAACAAGATTTCATTATTATATTCCTATACGGAGTTTGTGAGCAAAGGGATTTTTATTTTGACCAAAATTTCTGTTTCTTCGGGCCAAAAAACCGAATTTTGGGAACCTCGAAAATCGAAATTTTTGGAAAAATCGTGGCCATTTTTTTTTTATCAAAATTTTGCTAAACCTTTCGTTCACGAGGTCCGTATAGGAATATACTAATGAAAGCTTGTTGGTTTTTTAATTTCATATAATCCGTTCCAGAGTTAGCATTAGGGTGGGTCGAAAAAACAAAAAATTGGAATTTCATTTTGGACCAACGGGAAAAGGTGTATTTTCATATCACAATTTCCTGAAAAAAAAAACTTTTTAAAATCGAATCATGTTAAGGCCTGCCCACGCGAAAAATGTACAAAAAATAGGTTTTTCTCATTGTTATCTGAAAGTATTGATTTTGTTGAAACATATTTTTAAAAATGTTTCTAGATCTCTGCGAAATACATCTTTTTTATTTCACTTATTTTTGCATACGATCAGTTGTTTTCAAGAAAAATCGAAATAACGATTTAAAAAAGTTGAAAATGCTATATTAAAGTAAATTCTGCAACTTCAAACAGATAAATTTTTATTTACTGTCAATTTATATGCTGAGATGCAACTCTCTGCTTGTTCCAATGATATAAAGAACAACCCAGGACTCACGACGAGGATGTGGTTGAATATTGAGTCCCACCGCAGCCCCTCCCAACCACCCAGATTTCAGGGCTTAATACTATATGCTACTCCTTGCCTCAGTTTCTTTTTGGAAAATTTGTGATCTGCTTTCGTTTCCATCTTCGGCATTTCCTGTCTTGATCGCAACCGTGTCCTTATGAACCCATCTCAATTTTGTTATCCACAAACAGAAGCAGCAGCTTCTGTTACTGCTTTGACGCACCGTTCTACACTTTGAGTGTGGCATGGGAAGCGGAGAGCTTCATTCACAAGAGGATGCCCTCGATCATTAACGAAAGATTTAAGATCATCATCAGAAATATGAGTAAGAAATGGTGGAGCTGTGAATGTGTTGAAGTTTTGTTTCCTCCAATCTACCATGTCGTAATATTCTGTTGCGTTAAAGTTTAATTTTGGTTTTTTTAAAGTTCGAAATGGAAGTTGACTGATCTTTTTCTTTCGGGACATGTTAGTTTTTCTCATCGTCTCTTGCTTTCAGTATAATTTGCAATCCCTTTTATCTCACGGATAGCGTATCATCACAAATCATAGCCAGTAAAATCGTTTCAGGGTGTGCGCAGAAACTATTTCTTTCAATGACTTCGTATACTTAGTAGCATCCTTGAGTGATCAAGAAGGTATTTTGAACGGACGATCATTTCGCAAACGTGTTTTGCAGCAAACTATTTTGACGATTTACTTTTGATTAGAAACCAGGACAGTGCGTAAACTCTAAGAATGAAAGTCATAAATATTACCAGGTATTCTTATGGATTTTCTGTGGAAACGTACATTCGTAGATCACGATTACCAGTTGTTAAGCAACGTGCATGATTCAGTGTGCCATGCAATTGCTTTTGGATACTGTCCATCTGATATCGCAGCTCTTAATCCTGGCACACTGAATCATGCACGTTGGTTAACAACTGGTAATCGTGATCTACGACTACGTTTCCACAGAAAATCCATAAGAAAACCTGGTATTATTGGTGACTTTCATTCGTAGAGTTTACGCACTGTCCTGGTTTCTAATCAAAAGTAAACCGACAAAACAGTTTGCTGCAAAACACGTTTGGGAAATGATCGTCCGTTCAAAATACCTTCTTGATCACTCAAGGATGCTACGAAGTATACGAAGTCATTGAAACAAATAGTTTCTGCGCACACCCTGAAACGTTTTACTGGCTAAGATTTATGATGATACGCTCTCCGCAAGAGACAAGGGATTTTTTTCTTTGATAACAACTTATTTTCTTGCTTGCAGATTCATCATTTTAGTTGAAAATTCATCTTTGGTTGAAAATTCAACTTTTTGTTTGAAGTATTTATTTACTGAAAATTCATCTTTTTTAGTTGAAAATACAACTATTCATTTGAAAATTTATGTAGAAAATTAATCTCCTTCGTTGAAAAATCGTTTCGATTAAAAAGTCATCTTTGTAGGTTGAAAATTCAGAAATTTGGTTAAAAGTTCAACTATTTTGTTGAAAATTTTGTTTCGTTGTTAAACATTAATATTTTTTGTTGAAAATTAATTTTTTAGATAGAATATTTAAATGCTCTGTAAAAAACGTATCCCTTTTTGTTAAGAATTAATCTGTCTTCTAAAGAAATAAATTATTTGGTTAAAAATTTAACTCTTTTTGATCGAAGTTTAATCTTTTTATTTAAAATCAATTTGGTTCAAAATTCAACTATTTTCTTGAAAATTGAATTACTTTATTGAATATGAA
Organism: Andricus curvator; assembly: GCA_932195095.1. Classification (NCBI taxonomy): domain Eukaryota; kingdom Metazoa; phylum Arthropoda; class Insecta; order Hymenoptera; family Cynipidae; genus Andricus; species Andricus curvator. The sequence goes on from CAKNYM010052998.1 coordinate 231,039, forward strand.
ACTTAAATAATACAACTCAGTCAAATTTCAACTAATTCTAATCAAAAAGAGATTATTACACACAGAATTGAACTCACTTTGATTATATCAACAGCAACAAGTTATTGAATTAAAAAATGTCATTAAATTGTCGAAGTTGGAAGAATATGAAACTTTAAACTATTTTCGATTTTAGCCTCATGATTTTTCACCATGGTAAAATGAACAATTACCAAAAAACGGTTTTTGACCATGCAATCAGATTTTGGGGGCGTATGAGAAATTTTGCATATGACACATTTTTAGAGAGGTACCTGGAAAAACTCATTTTTGCCCTGGAAAACTTGGAAAAGTCCTGACATGTTTTGTTTGTAGAAACGCTAGACACCCTGGATTTGTTTTTAAGTATTTTTCTTACATTCAGCATTTTACCTATGTTTGAGGTCATAAAAGTAGCTTTTATGATTACCAACATTATTTAATCATTATTTATATGTACAATTTTCCGAATTTTATTTTTTTGTTTTATGGGATGCCAATACATTATTTCTCACGCGGATTGTATAGAGGAAATGTTTGTCAATTTTCTATATTTCCCTGCAGATGAACAGGTAAGCCGAGTAACGAGAACTAAAACGAAACGGGAGGGTGCAATAAAAATGGTTAAAGATTGTCTGTCTCTCTCGTTGCTAAATTTCTCTAACAGGTCAAAAAATTTACCAACAGAATACTACCGATTTTCAATTATCAGTTTGTACTTACATTTGCCAGCGAGCACTAGACTGTATTTCTGATTTTTTATAGATGTCGCTACAATTATTTATCTGCGCAGCCAATCCTACCGTTTCCTCTTAAGAAAACTCGTAGCCCCCACCTTCCCAGGAAACAAAAATCCATTCACTTGCATTTGAATGGGTTTTGAGG
>CAKNYM010053000.1:0-10831 GCA_932195095.1 Andricus curvator
TATATATATAATACATAAATAAAATAAATATTGTACCAAAAAAATCCAGCGATACGTACCGAAATTTCGGTACGTATATTTCGGTATTTGAAAAAAAAGCAATTCTTGTCATACAATTGCAAAGTGATGTTTTCAAAAAATAAAAAAAATATTTAATAATTTTTTTAAATTTATTTGTCTTTAAGGTTACATAAATATAATTTTTCTGAAATTGGTCTAAAAATTCAAAAAGATTTTTGAAGATTTCAGGTATGTCAAATCGAAATTTCATTGATAGAGTTTATTTTCAGACAAATAGTTTTAATTTTCAACCAAATAGTTGAATTATCAAAAGCTGAGATGAATTATCCACGAGGAATGCAATAGTTGATATTTCACAAAAAAATTTAATTTTTAAATGAAAACAGTCGAGATGAAAAAAAAGAATTTTCAAAAAAATAGCTGAATTTTCATCCAAAAAAAGATTTTTTAGTCAAGAAATAAAAAAAAATGTTATCCAAATTATAGGAAAAATTCAAGTCACTTCAAAATATATTTAGAACTTGCAGAAGTGTGAAAGAAATGTAAAAATAATTTACAAATTTTCAAAATTAGTTTAAAATATTTTTAATCTCTTCAAAAATTTCTAAATATCATATAAACTGAATGAAATTATTCTTAAAACTCTGGAAATTTAAAAATAAACTTGAAAATTTTTCATTTAAAATCGACTATATTCTATTTCAAAATTGGTAGGAAAACATTTTTTTTCGATACAAATTGAGCTGGAAAAGGGGCTATTCGTACCGAAATTTCGGTACAAATAGCCAGATTTTTTCGGTACGTGTGGACATTTCCATTAGAAATATTCGAAATAATTCTCTTAAAATCTTCCAGATTTTTTCTCTTATTTTTAAGAATATCTTGAAATATCATTTTAAATTTTCTTTAAAAATTAATATTTTTGAAGAAAAAATCAATTTAAATTTTCCCAGGAATCTTAAGAACAATTTTTTATTATCTGGAAACCTTCCAAATCCTTATAAAGCTTACAAATTTTATTTCCTTACATGAATCTAAAATTTGTTTGAAATTTTTTTAAATCATAATCTTAACTTTACCATAAAACTTATTTTCACACGAATAGCCACATCAAGTTGAAAATTTGGGATAATGAATAACAAGCACTAAGAAAGGTGGGTCTGGTCCTAAATTTTTATAATTATGAAAAAAGTTTTTTTTTTGTGAATAATTTTTTTTTGCTTTTTTCATGATTATTGAAATTTAGGACCAGACCCACCTTTCTTAGTGCTTCTTATTTATCATCCCAAATTTCCAACTCGATGTGGCCATTCGTGTGAAAATAAGTTTACAAACAAAAAAAGTGTCGGTAAGGTAGGAATCCGGTCACGTGACCCACTCGTCACATGGCCTTAAGGTTCTCAATAACCACTTTAAAAAAATTTGTTTGTGGTGAAAAAAAATTCGATTGTCACATGGTACCCCGATAAAAAATGTCTTGTAGAAGATGGGATAGTTTAAATTTAATGATAATTCAAAAACTTTGAAAGGTCGGAAAATAACCCTAATTTCCATAATAATAACTAGCTACATTTATTCAAAACGTTTTTTCAATTGTACATAATAAAATGTGAATGTTGCAGTTTTTTATTATAAGTTAATGCAACAGTAACTTTCAATTGTAAAAAACATTTAAAAGCCAGAGTTATAACAATAATAAACGTCCGCAATAAAGATTGCTTAAACAGTGTTGTATTTTTGTTTTCCAAGCACCACTTACTATTTTTATAAAGGCAAAGGGAATCGTGTGAAATTCTGCTGCAACGTAGCAATGAAACAGAAAAAAAAATTTAGTGGAGAAAAAAAAATTTAGTGGAGAAAAAAGGGAAAGCATCGTTTGTGGCTACAAGAGGGACGCAGATAGTAGGAAAAACATGGCGAACCCGCCAAAAAGAATAATGTCGTTAATTAAAGTCGTAGAATTTAAGAGGGCTCTTAGCATCAGGCAACACATACCAAATACCAGACCATCTCTTCTATTTGTCGCCTCGTTACTCCGTCCGGAAATCATCCCTTGCCTGAGGAAACCCTTAAAAATGATGCATTTTATTCCTTATAAAGCTTTATTAATTCCTCAAAAAAGAGCAACAAAAACATAAGTGACTCACGAAAAAAAAATTTTCAAAGGTCTAATGAGAGAAGCGTAAGATAATTATTTTAAGTTTTTTTGTCGATGAAATGACGGTTTTTGGTCTGCATAGTCTGAACCAGAATGGTTTTAATCTTAAGCTGTGAAAAAATTTTTCAGTAGCTCCACTGGGATTCGAACTCAGGTCTCACAGATTGCTGGTCTAGTGCTGTTACCCATCAATCTGCGGAGGGTCAGTGGGTTAGTGGGTAAGAGCACCAGACCGGCAATCTGTGAGACCTGGGTTCGAATCCCACCGGTGTTGGAAAGGAATTTTTTTCACAGCTAAAGAATAGTACATACAATTTAAATTTACATTATTTTTCATACTATATTTCTTGAACAATTATTTTTCAGAAGATTTCAAGGTCAAAAAATTAATTTTCAGCCAACAGAGATGAATTTTCAACCAAGAAAGATGACTTTTCTACCATAAAAGATGAAATTTCAATCTACAAGGATAAATTTTCAACGAGTCAGTTGAATTTTGATAAAAAAAGACGACTTTAACAAAATAGTTACATTTTTAACAAAATAATTGAACTTTTAACAAAATAGTTGATTTTTTTACCAACAAATGAAATTTTAACCTACAAGAGATGAATTTTCAACCATGAAGATGAATTTTCTATAAAAATATACGAATTTTCAACAGAATAGTTAAGTTTTCAAACTGAAAAGTCGAATGTTTTAGAAAACATTTGCTTTCACACCCGAAAAGAAAATTTTTCAACAAGAAATTTCATTTTTAATCAGGAAAGGTGAATTTTTTACGAAATAGTTTAATTTTCGGTTAAAAGAACTAATTTTCAACAAAAAAGGGAATTTTGAACCGGTTAGATTCAACTAATAAAAGACGAATTTTTGACAAAATAGTTGAATCCTCAACAAAAGTGATGAATTTTCAACAAAATATAGATATGAATTTTTTACCAAATAGTTCAATATTCAAATGATAAAAAAAAATTTGAACAAAAAGTGGAATAGCCACAATTTTAGATAAAAAAATAAATTAAAAAAAAAATTTGCAAGAAAATAGTTAAATTTTCAAAATAAATAGTTTAGTTTGCTACTAAAGTAGTTTAATTTCCTAACGAAGTAGTTGAATTTTCAAACAAAAATATCAATTTTGAACAAATAAGTTCATTTTCAATAAACCTGTTGCATCTTCTAACCAAAAAGACGAATTTTCTAAAAAAACAGTTGAATTTTTCACTCGAAAATATTAATTTTGAATAAGGAAGTTAATTTTTGACCATATAGTTAAATTCTTAACTAAAATTATAAATCTTCAACCAAAAAAAAAAAAAAGAATATTTTACAAAGTAGTTCAACTTCAAACTAAGTAGTTGAGTTTTCAAAAAACAAAAAAATTCTTAACAAAACATGTAATAGTTCATATTTTAACAGAAAAAAGGTTTTAATTTTTAATCAAAAACAGATGAATTCGGCCAAAAAGCGGATTTCAAAAAAAAAAAAAAAAGTTGAATCCTCAAAAAAAATTATAAATTTTCAACAAAAAACGTTAATTTTCTACCCGAATAGACGTATATCAAACCAAATACGTGAGTTTTCTACCAAATAGTTGAATATTCAAATAATAAAAAAAAACATTTTCAACAAAAAATGGTATTTTGATGAAAAAATTAATTGTTAATCAACAAAAAACAGAATTTGCAAACAAATAGTTAAATTTTCTAACAAATAGTTTAAGTTTAAATAAAAAAGTTAATTTTCAACCAGATTGTTGAATTTTTGAGCCAAAAAGACGAATTGTCTACAAAACAGTTGAATTTGCCACCCAAAAATTCTCAATAAAACATGTAAAAGTTCATATTTCAACAAAAAAATTTGAATTTTTAATCAAAAACCAAGGAATTTGATCAAAAAATAAGAATAAAAAAATGAATTCTCAATCAAAACAGATTAATTTTCAACCCAGTAGTTGCATTTTGAACCAAAAAAAGATGAATTTTTAACCACGAAGATTAATTTTCTACCAAAAAGACGAATTTTCAACAAAATACATGCATTTTCACCCAAAAAAGATCAATTTTTAATTAAAAATATCCGCTTTAAATAAAAGATGGAACAAAAAAAAATAAATTCTTAGCAAAATATTCAAATTTTCAACCGAAGAGATGAATTTTCATTAAAAAATAGATTTTCAAGAAAAGATTTCAAAATTCAACCAAAAATTTTATTTTTTAACCATGATGAATAATTTTCTACAAAAAAATGTGAACTAACAACAAAATAATGCTTTTGCAACCATGTGTTTGAATTTTCAAATGAAAAAGATGAATTTTAAACTAAAAATGATAAATTTCCAACGAAAACTGGAATAAATAAATTTTCAGTTAAAAAATTAATTTGTAACCAAAAAGAAAACAAAATTTCAATAAAACAGTTCAATGCTTAACCAAATAGTAGAACTTTTAACGCAGCGATATGCATTTCGAACCAAAAATGTATTGGGGAAGTTTCTTGAAAACAGGAGAAAAAATAAGAATTCTTTAAGAAGGGGGAAGGAGTTTATAGAGGCCCCTAACCTCTTAAGTTAGTTTTTAATATCAATAATTTTCAAAATTAAAGGTCAAATCATCGACAACTGAAATTTAGTGATTGTGAATTCTCTTTTGTTAAAGCTCCTTCGGTTTTAACGAACACATTCTCATCTCGTGTCTCGTGAGAAAAAAAGTTTGAAAGCGAATTTCCAGAACTGATTCAAAAACAATTTTGTTATTAAACATTTTATTGTACCTCGTGTCTTTTTGTGAAAAAATTTAATTTCTTTATTTGCAATGTAATTTTTTACGATTAAAACCAAAACTATGCGTCTTATCAAAAAATGATGAATAACAAATTTGTAGCGAATTGAATTTTTATGAATTTTTATTAATAATTTATATTTTATCGTCAAATATTTCCCTATTTCATTTTACATGACTGAAAGTGAAATTTTAATAAAATGCTGTAAGTTCTTCGGTTCAGCGAACGTTTACGAAATGTGAAATTTAACGAATAAATATTCTCCGTGTACCATCAATCGTGGTAATTTTGAACATGTGGGGTTAATTCGGACATCCCTGAATTGATAGTTTAAATTACATTCTTGAGGTGGTTTTAACCAGAATCTGGAATCAGTTAAAGCCTTAACTGGTTCTAGATTCTGTTTAAAACCACCTTAAGTAATTCGAACTATTAATTTAAGAATGTCCAAATTTACCCCACATGTCCAAAATTACCCCGTTTGACGATAGGTATAATACTTTGCAAAGGTTTTTAATATTAATATTTAATATTAATATTTCGGCTTTTGCAGAAATTTGTGTTGATATTGTGGAAAGGTAACAAGCTATTTGCTTCATGTAGGCCTTTAATCTATCTACATTTTAGGGATATTTGTACTACAAGTAATGTGCAGATTTTGTTCCTACCAAACTCATGTTTGCAAATCGTATATGCCCTCGTTCATATCTTATTTGCTCGCTTTGAGCTGTACTCTGATCTCAGTCGAATATTGACTCGTTAAGTCATATTTGATAAATTAGACGTGCTGAACTTCATATACGAATTATTAATCATCAAAGTTTAATTAAACAAATATCATCCATCATAAATTCAAGTTGGAACTCAAAATTTCTCTTCACAATTAGTTATAGAATATAAATAAATAATTTTTTTTTTTAATAATGAAGAATTGGATTTTGAGAGTTTTCGGCGCTAATTATGATTTTCTTTCACGGATTTTACATTAAAAATTGTTTCGAATACAGAAAAAACTACTTTCTACTGGTAATTAGATGTTTAAATAAATTGTTTGAACAATTTACTATTCTTTTTAGCAAATTTTCTCTTAGAATAAAGTTAAAAAGTACTGAGTTTTCCATAATTTTTCAATTTATATTTAATTTTTCAGTTATATCAAGGCAATAGTCAATTAAAGTTAGCAAAAATAATTGTTTAAATAATACATTATTATTGATAATAATATTTAATTAAAATATTGCTGAAAAGTTGCAGTTTTTTCTAAAATTTTCCATTTTTGGTCCACTTCTAAATTAGACTAAGGTAATGATTAATTCAAGTTTACAAACGTAATTGTTCGAATAATTTATTATTATCTTAAATAATATTCTTTTTTAATAATGTTAAAAAGTTGAAAAAATGATGACAGTTCTACCAAAATTTTTCCCATTTTCGAACCAAAAAGATGAATTTTTAACAAAATAGTTGAATCTTTAAACAAAAAGATTCTTCAGTCAGGAAAGAAAAATTTTCAAACAAATTCGAATTTGAGTTTTACATTTTTTTAAATCTTTTCAAGCTTCAAACTATTTCTGTATCTTGTCATTCTACTCTTAAGGTAAAATTTTTAAAAAGGTAATTTTTTGCGTATTTTTGTGTGATTTATGACATCTGATGACTTTGTGAAGCTCTTCACCTGGGGTGATTGCTGGAGAGATTGATCAGCGACCTGTTTCATACATGCTAACAAAAAATGACTGGTACAGACAATAATTATATTTCATTATAATTATTGTATTATTTTGCTTAAATAAAAATTTGTTTAATAACATTTTAAAAATGAATTCCAAAATTAAAAATGATATTTGTATTATTCAGTATGTTATATTATTCCTGAATATTTCTTTAACTTACTCAAATTTGTCTACAATTTTGTAATCCTGCATAATTGAAAATTTTGGCTTCAAAATCGTCTAAAGTCTATTTTGAAATTTTAGGAAATCATTTGTATGTTTTAAAATGTTCCCAATTTTCTCTTAAAATTCCTTTTTGAAAATAACAAAATTAATTATTTGAAATTTCCCTAGGAACCATTCTCTTTAAACCTTTCATAATTCTTGAAAAGCTTCTTTTTTCGAAATCTTCAAAAATATACATTTCTGCAGAGTCGGGAATTTTATTTTTCTGGATTTTTCAATCTTCCCGAATATCTTTTGCAATAATTCAGTTTTCTTAAAATTTGTTAAAATTATGGAAAATTAAAGAATGTGTTTTAAAATCTTCCAGATTTTTTTTCGAAATATTTTGAAATCTTCAAGACATAAAATCATACTTTTAAAATAAAACCTAAATCATTAAAAAATTTCCCAGAAATCTTATTGTCGGTACCAGTAATTTTTTGTTACCAGGTCCGACACAGGTCGCTGATCATTCTCTCTAGCAATCACCCCAGGTGAAGCGCTCCACAAATTTTTACTGGCATACCGACAGTAAAATGTTTAAAAATTACAGTGTGGTGGCCAAATGTTAAGAACAGAATTATTGCCCTATGTTTAAAATTGTTTACAAATAAAATGTAATATTTTATTATCACTGTTTAAAAGCACTTACAAATAAATTTTATCATGAAAAAAAATAGTTATTTGGAAATTCATATCTGCAAAATTGATGGTGAATACAACTTTTTAAGAAAAGAAAATGGAAATTGTATCAAAGTCGATACGAAAGTTTCTATATTTGACCCAGAAAATATAAGAATGGAATATGAAAGTACTATGTAAAATCGAAATATAAAAAACAATCTCCTTCAAATACAAATATAAAAGAATTTGTTCAGGAAGTTGGAGTCGAAATTGAAAATAAATATTCTACTGATGTAAGATATTAGTGTAAAAAATGCTCCTAAAAAAATACGTATAGCCAAGAAATTGAAAATATGTTCCAGTTCTGTCTTTGAAAAATAAACGTTTCAGAAAGATTAGAATATTTAATAAAAATAGTCCATTTTTATAAGATGAGTTGGAAGGTAGAATAAAAAAAAATAGAAAGGTCAAACCGGGAGTTTGGAGGTGGGGAGAGTGGGAATAAGGAGAAGGAAAGGCTGAGAAAAATAGAACAAAGAATAGAAAAGAAAGAGAGAGAAGAAGGAGAAAGAAAAATAGTGATAAATGGTCTAAGATTAGAGGGGAAGGAGCTGATGGAAGGAGTGGAAGAAGTACTAAAAAGGATTGATGCTAAGGTAGAGATAGAGGAAGTGCGAAGTGTAGGAAGGGAAGAGCGAAGAGGGGAGAGAATGGTACTGGTGAAACTAAAGAAATGGGAAAATAAGAGGGAAGTCATGACAAAGAAAAAGGTGTTATATGGAAGTTTGGAGAGAATAGAGGATGATTTGACATGGGTAGAAAGGAAGATGCATTATAAGTTAAGGAAAATAGCGGAAGAGGAAAAAAAAGGAAAGAAGAACATGGGTTAAGTATGGGAGAATACAAAGAGAAGGTGTATGGTGGAATTGGGACGAGGACAGGGAAGACTTAGTAAAAAATGAGGTGTCGGGAAATTAGGAGGAAAAGGAACGGGAGATAAAGAAATAAGAAATAGTAGGAAACAAAAAGAGACGAGAAACGAAAGTAGGGAAGATTGGAGGATATGCTACTGGAATATAACAGACTTAGAAAGAAAGGATAGGGACTTTATGTGAAATTTGACAATATGGGATGTAGTAGTAATGTCCGAGACGTGGCTAGATGAAAAGGGATAGGAAAGAGTAAGGGGAAGATTATCAAGAGGTTATAAATGACAGGTTCAAAATGCAAAAAGGAAGAATAAAAAAGGCAGAGCAATGGAAGGAATAGTGATGGGAGGAAGCAACGAATGTATAACAGAGAAGGATAAGGAAGAGTTGAAAGAAGATAAAGAAGGATTAATAGTAGAAGAGATAAATATGGGAGGAGAGAGTAGGAAGATAGTGGGGGTTTATGTAAACAGTGATATGCAGGATAAATCAGAGGAGATGAGAGAACTGATGGAAGAAAATGAGAAAGAGATTAGGCTGATAATAGGAGATTTTAATGCGAGAACGGGAGATAGAGGATGAAGGGAATGGGATGGAGAGCGAGGAAGAAAATCTAAAGAAAATATACTGAATGGGGAGGGAAAGAAGTTGTTAAAGAGCCTAGGGGAAATGGAATGGTTTATCCTAAACGGAAGTATATAGGGGGATGAGGAAGGAGAATATACACGTTCAGGAGGAAAGAGGGGAACGGTAATTGATTATGTGGTAGTGGACGACGAGATAAGGGAGAAGGTTAAGAAACTAGAGGTAGGGAATTATATAGATTAGGATGACTTTCCAATAATAGTGACAGTAAAGGGAGAGATGAGTAATAACAATAAGGCTAAAAAGGAAGCAAAAGTAAAAAGAGCAGGAAGAGGGAATTGGTGAATGGAAGGTAAAGAATCGTTTAAAGAAAAAGTCAGGAATATCAAAATGGGGGAAAGAAATGTAAACGAGGAAATGGAAATAATTATAGGAGAAATAAAAAGAGTATTAGAGTGCACAAACAAAAAAGAAGTTAGTGAAGGAGGGGATAGAGGTGGATGGGAAGAGGAATGTAAACAGAAAAAGAAGAAGGAAGTGAGAAGGGAATTAAGAAAATGGAGGAAAGGGACAAGTAATGGAGAAGAATATACGAGAAAAAAGGAGTATACTGAGTTGTGTGATAAAAAAAGAGGAGGAAAATAAAAGGTTTGAAGAAGGAGCGGAAAAGGCTAGGACGAAAGAAGAGGTTTGGAAGGTGGTAAATAGAGAGCTTCACAGAGTCATCATATGTAATACATCACAGGAAAAAACCCAAACTGTCTTTAGTCCATAGTTGAAAATTAAATATTTCAACCCCAAATATCTAGATGTCAACCCTGAACATGCATTTTTCTCCGTGCAGCTGACTTGAATTCCAAATGAACGTTATTTGGAACAGGGTTGGCCAGCTTACGAAATTACGCCAATATGGAAGTGCATATGCATTAAGGCCTTGGCACTGAATCAACCGAAGTTGCGGCTCGAGGTCCTTAATTACGAGAGGAAACAGGCGGCATGAAAGGGTAAAGGAGAGGGAAAGAGAAAATTGAGATTTTAGGAGAGAGGAAGAGACGAAGAGTAGAACTCTGCACTGTAGTTGCATCCGTTGTGGTCTGACCCATTCCAATTGCTACCTCAAAAGTTCGAGAGTCAACCCTTCACCCCGTTTACCCCTTCCAACCTATTTTCATCGATATAGTTAGCATCCTGGACGTTCCTTCTACCCCTTTTCTCAAAACAATTTTCCCTTCCAATATCCCACTGTTCAACGTATATCTCTTCCACTAGGACCTCCTCCGAGGATAGGAACCACAACCATTTCTCCTTTATTATGTATGTTTTCGCTCCATACCGCAAGGGGCCATCCATAAAGTAAGCTACCAATTTGGGGATACTTCTAAACCCCATTCCCCCATCGATAGTTACGTAGCCTTTGGCTAAACACGGACTTCAACGAAATAGTTGAATTTTATTAATTTATGTTATGGTTGTTGACCAGCGAAATAAGTAAATAATATGACGTTAATGTTTTTGACTACTAGGTCTAAAAGCAATATTTTTTGAATACTGATTGTTTATTTTATAAGTCGTGAAAAAAATCTCTCTAGCTCCGCTGGGATTCGAACACCAGGTCTTTCAGATTTCCGGTCTGATGCTTTAACCAACTAAGCTACGGAGAGACGAGAAGATTTTCTTCACAACTCCTACAAGTTGTATGTCGACGTTATTCAGTGTACTTGCAAGATTAATTTTTAATCATTCCAACACGAGAGTGATTTTATTAATTGAGTTTATGGTTTTTGACCAGCGAAATA
>CAKNYM010053000.1:19203-54147 GCA_932195095.1 Andricus curvator
AAATGAGGGAAGGGAAAGTAGGTAAAGAAGGGGAATGAGGGAAAATGTGAGGAGGGAAATTTGAGAAGGGGGAGTAGGGAAAATGAGAAAGGATTATGGGAAATGTGATGAGATGAGGGGTAATGAGAGGAGGAGAAGTAAGGGAAGTGTGCGTAAGTGAGGGGATTATGGCAAATGTGGTGAGGTGTGGGGTAATGAGAGGAGGAGAAGTAGGGGAAGTGAGCGTAAGTGAGGGGAAATAGGAGAAATTATTATGAATTACGGTGAATAAGGGAGGTGAAGTGATAGTTGGGGAAGGGAAGTAGGGGTGGAGGAGTGTCACCTGGGAAAGCGAGGAGAGGGGAAAGTATTTGAGGAAGAAGCTAGGTAGGGTGGGAAAAGGTGAAGTGGGCGGGGGTAAGAGGGGGATGTAGGAGGAGTAGGGAAGGGAAAGAAGGCGCCTACTTTGACTAATTTTTATATTTCCCATTCCACCTTTTTAAAAGTCTAAACAAGTCTAAGCTCTGAAAGACTTTTTTCAGAATAGAAGACGAGTTTCGCAGATGGAATCTGTGTTAAAATTGAGTTCCCGATTTCGATTGCGAGGAAATGAACGCGAACGAATTACCTTCTATTGAGAATTTTCCGACGGTGTTTGCTGCTGCCACTGTATGCTGAACACCTTTTATTTCGCTCGTCGCTTTTTATAGTGGATGAGCGAGCTCTCAATGAAAAAAGTTACACGATGGCTGGGAATCTGGAAAGTAACTTCTATTCCCTGAGTTCATTAATTTTCCCTAGTGAACTTGGAAAGTCAATTTTACACTAATTTCCTTTCCTATACAGAGAAATAACTAGAGTTTCAATTTTGTTTCAACTCATTTTCGCACCAAACTCATTTCCAACTTGCATCTATTTTCGCAATCATGATCAATCGCACAACTGAATAATCATTATAAATTATTTTAATCCACATATTTTTTTAAAGATGTTATTACCATTTCAAAGCACCTTAACATTCATGTTTAATAATTTTAAATAATTGAAATTAAATCTTGAATGATTACTTCGGACAAATGATTTTTGAAGAGAGAGAAAAAAATCTGCCTGAGCCCGGATTTGAACCGGGAACGCGATTATACATGAGCGGAACATTAATTAATTACGTCACCGATGTCTCAGAAGATCTGTTCTTTTTCTTAAAAACTACATTTACAGGGTAATACTATACGTATTTACATAATGTTCAATATCTTCCAAAAATTACTAAGATTAAACTCACGCTGATCAGAAAGGGTATAATTGTCATAGTGAAGAAATACGTATAGTATTCCCTGTACACGCAGATTTTTTCTTCTTCTACAAAAAATTATTTTTCCGAAGTAATAGTTAAACATTGAATTTAATTAATTAAAAACATTAGAAATAAATTCCGTTACTTTTTAGATTTCCGTTCTGCACTATAGATTCTATGAATAATATAACACTGACCTTTTTCTTACTTGAGACGGATAATTTGTACTTGTGCAATACCAAAAGCTTCTTACCTGAAACAAAGAAAGAAGATATTTATTAGAAATATTCTATAAAATTCAAGTTCAGAAATTTGAAATCGTAAATTCCTTTTAAAATTAAACAATTTTTTTTTCTTCCTGATGAACGAAATTCCCTTCTTTTTACCGGTTTTATCATCACGCTTATTAATGTTAAAGTAGATGATAAAATTAATTTTCAAAATACCCGGACTTTACCCTGAGTTTTCCCTGACCAATTTTACATTTTCCCTGACCATTAATATTAAAAAACGAGCATTTTAGTCTTTAACATTTTTTTTTTTTTTTGAAAATGGAACAAAACAATCAAATTTAAGATTAATATCAAAAAAATTTCAATTTGTTAATTTATTTCAACCAAAACAACTGAATTTTTACCAATAAGATGACTTTTTAACAAAATACTTGAATTTTCAACAAAATAATCAAATTTTCAACCAAATATTTGAACTTTTAACCAAATAATTCAATTTTCTACAAACAAAGATGAATTTTAAACCAAATAGTTGAACTTTGAAGCAAAAGAGACGAATTTTCAACAAAGTATTTGAACTTTTTACATAATAGTTGAATTTCCAACCTACAATAATAAATTTTTGAACAAGTATTCCAAGTTTAATTTAAAAAATACTAAACATCAACCAGAAACAGTTGCATTTTCAACCAAATAGTTGAATTTACAAAAAAAAAAGAAAATTTTATTAGAAGACAGTTAAATTTTCAACCCGAAAATTTAATTTTTAACAAAAAATGTGATAGTTGATATTTCAATGAAAAAACAAACGTTTTTTTAAATAAAATAGTCAAATTTTTATCTAAGGACTTTCAACTTTCAATAAATGAAGATTTTTCGCCCAAGAAAGAAAAAAATTTTCATCTAAGTTGTTGAACTTTTAAGCCAAAAGACGAATGTTCTGTAAAACAGTTGAATTTTTAACCCAAACATATGAATTTTCAACGAAAAAATTAATTTTCAACAAAACGAAAAACGAATTTTCTAACAAAAAAAATTAATTTTAAACTAAAATGATGAATCTTCAATAAAAAAATGATTGTTTTAAGAAAGTTATTCAACTTTCAACCAAGTAGTTCAATTTTCAATAAAAAATATAAATTTTCAACGAGCAATGTAATAGTAGATATTTCAACCTAAAAATATTTTGATTATAAATCATAAAGAGTTGAAGTCAACCCAAAAATACGAATTTTCAAAAAAATAGTTAAATCGTCAAACAAGGAAGATTAATTTTCAACCAAGCAACTGCATTTTGATCCAAAAAAGATAAAATATTTATTGAAACAAATGCATTTTCCAAGAAAAAAGAGGAATTTTTAAAAAAATGGGTGAATTTACAACCAAGAAAGATTTTAGCTTAATTTTTAAAACTTTAATATGAATTTTCAACAAAAAGTTAATTTATACCAAAATAGTTCAATTTTAAGCAAAAAGGATGACTTTTTAAAAAATTTGTTGAATTTTAAATTAGGCAAGTAGACTACTAACAAGAATATTATTATTATATTGTAAACATCAATATTGAAAGACCAGAATCTTAATCTTGTAAGATTTTGAACATAAAATCTTTCTTAAAAGTAATAAAAAGCGTACAAACAAATAATAATATTAATAATAATGTATTAATTATTGGTAATAATAAAACTTAATGATTGATAATAAACCTCCCTCTCACACTTTCTCACACTCACCTTACTTCCCTGCCCTAAACTTCAACAACGGCTTCCCCTCCCTGCCCTAAACTTCAACCATCGCTTCCCCTCCCTTCCCTAACTTCTTCCTCCTCTGACACCCCTCTCTTCACTTCCACATCTAACGCACCCATTGCCCCACTTTCCTTACAAGCGCTCACTTTCCGTCCCCTACTCACCTGCACTACCCTTCTAGCCCATCATCATTTCTCATACCTTCCCATCCCTCACTTCCCATTACTTCCCCTCCGATAACTTCTCCTACTTCATCACCCCATATTTCCCTTTACTTTCCCCTACCCCCCTAATTTCAAATGACTATTCCTATTTCCCTTCCCTTCGCTACCACTACTTGCCCTCATTACACTTACTTCTCCTACTTCCCCTCCCCTCGTTTCTCCTTACTTTCCCACACCTCTAATTTCCTTTTACTTCCCCTACCCCCTCAATTCCCCTCACAACCCTAGTTCCCCTCCCCTCACTTATCCTTATCACCATTCTATCATTTCTCCTACTAACCTTCCCTTCATTTCCTCTACTATCCCTACCCTTTATTCCCCTTACTTTCGATTACACCCCTCATTTTTCCTACTTCCTAACCTTCATTTTCCCTACTTTCCTACCTCTTATTTCTCCTGCTTCCCCTTCCATCACTTCACCTACTTCCCAACCCATTATTTACCCTCACTTCTCTAAACCCTAAAACTTGACATTTTTACAATATTTTCAGAATTTAAACAACTTTTAGAGAATTTTGTATAGAAACTCAAAAATATATACAAGGAATAAATTCAAATTTTGAAAAAGATGGACAGGGGTGTCCAAAGAAGGGAAGATTTCGAAGCAGCGAGTTATGAGTAAGTTATGCGGCAGCGTTTGTGGTTTTGCGCCACTTGAAATTCTTACAGCACTCACGAGGGAAAACGGTGTTTCAAGTAGGTGGCAGGGGACATTAAAGAGCCATTTCGAAGTACTGGGCATATTTTGAATAAGAAAAAAAATGAAACTGCTCCATTTCCACACCCCCGGATGGCATCTAAGTGCTTATAAAAGGGGAGTATTGAAGAAATGAGAAAATACTGTCGCCTGTGCGGTCCTTTATTTTAAATCATGTCCTTATATAGCTTATAAGAATTGAAAAATAAAAAATGAATGGAAATCAAAATATATTCACTGATTATAAAAGAATATTAAATTCTTTTTATTATTACTGAGAATTTGTTGTTGTAATTTAGTAATGCCTATTTTATTCTCAGGGGTCATCCACAATTTACGTTTGGTATTTTTCTGAAATTTTTAACCCCCCACTCTCATGTTCGATACCGTAAGATTTGATCTGGCCCCGCCCCGTCCAAATAAATATTTACTAAAATTTAGAAACTCAGGAAACGAAAATAAATAATTTGTTAATTAAATATAAGTGGTATTTTGATGAAAATAAAAGTGTGCAGTGGAAAATTAACTTTATTTTCTAACCGAAATTTCCAGTTTTCTAACCTGATATTTAAAAAATATTAAAAATGAACTTAAGTGTGTATTTTAACTATTATTTTTCAGTCCATAAATTATAAAAATTCCTATATTATTTATCGCAGGCTTCACACTCTTCGCTCTCTTTTTCCCCTTTTTTTCTCAATTTTCCACTTAAATGCGAACAGAATGAATGACTAGGCCTTTTTTCTTAATTCTGCCACTGCTACTATTATATTTTTGGTTGAGAATTTATTTTTTTTTGGTAAAAATTTTATTGTTTGGTTCAAAATTCAACAATTTTGTTAGAAAGTCATTCCTTTTAGTTGAAAATTCAACTGTTTTGTTGAAAAATCATCTTTTTAGCATGATAATTCAATCGCGGTGAGCCTGTGAGCCTTTTTTTTAAATTGAGATTTTGATTTTTGGATACTTATTTTTTTTCTGATAAAAATTGTAATTATGTGGAATTTTTTATAAATAAAATATCGAGTAAACGAGTTTTTCTAAACTTTTGCGTAAAACAAAAACTGCGTCTTCTATAGAGGTTTTTGTAGAGAAAATAAGGTTTTTTTGTCCCTAAGGTTATTGAAAATTCTTGCTCAACAAAAACCCTCAGCAGAACTCATTTAGATGATGTTACTCAGATATTTTGAGACAGCAAGGGAAAAAATCGATCGAGCCCTTTTATTGAAAAATCAAATTTTGATTTTTTTTATTCAAAATTTTAGTCATAGTTACGTTATTATATTTTACTTTTGTGTGAAACGAAAACTGGATCTTCTATAGAGGTTTGGTTGAAATTAAACTTTTTTGTAGAAAATTCGTCTTTTTAGTTCAAAAAATAATCACTTTTGGAAAGAATTTCAACTATTTAATCACAAATTTAATTGCTTTGTTCAAAATTCTACAATTTTATTTCAAAAGTCCTCCTTTTTTGGTTAAAATTCCATTTTTTCGCTGAAAATTCTTTTTGGTTTGAACATTCAACTATTTTGGTTAAAAAAGTTCAACTAATAGGTTGAAAATTAACTTATTTTGTGGAAAATTTATATTTTTGGATTGAAAATTACATTTTTTATAGATTTTTTCTGACTAAATATTAATTAGTTAATTATTAAATAATAATTTTGTTGGGAATTCGTCTTCTTTGCTTGGATTAGGCTGTTTCTGAAAGAAAATAAAAATATTTTGTTGTTTTTGCAATGTCAGATATTATATATTCTTCTTAAGAATTCATCGCTTTTGTTAAAAATTTGATTACCTCGTTAAAAATTCTTCATTTGTGGTAGAACATTAATTGTTTAGGGTAGAAAATTCAACTGTTTTGTAGAAAATTCGTCTTTTTGGCTTGAAAATTCAACATTTTGGATACAATTATTTTCGTTTCTTAACTGAAAAATCTTTCTTGTTTGAAATTAAACTGTTTCGTGGAAAATTCGTCTTTTTACTTTAAAAAGTAATCACTTTTGGAAAGAATTTCAACTATTTAATCACAAATTTAATTGCTTTGTTCAAAATTCTACAATTTTGTTTCAAAGTCATCTTTTTTGGTTAAAATTAAACTTTTTCGCTACAAATTCTTTTTGATGTGAACATTTAACTATTTTGGTCAAAAAAATTCAACTAATAGCTTCAAAATAAACTTTTTTTGTGGAAAAAGTATATTTTTGGATTGAAAATTACATTTTTTTATAGAACTTTTTTTTTTACTTAGGATTCAAGCATTTTGTTGAAAATTCGTCCTTTTTGCTTGGATTAGGCTGTTTTTGATTCAAAATAAAAATATTTTCTTGTTTTTGAAATGTCAGATATTATATTTTTTCTTAAGAAAATTAATTTTTTAGGGTAGGAAATTCAACTGTTTTGTAGAAATTTCGTCTTTTTGGCTTGAAAATTCAACGTTTTGGATGCAATTATTTTTGTTTCTTATCTGAAAAATCTTTCTTGGTGCAAATTAAACTCTTTTGTAGAAAATGTGTCTTTTTAGTTCAAAAAGTAAAAATGTTCAAAATTCTACAATTTTGTTTCAAAGTCATCTTTTTTTGGTTAAAATTCAACTTTTTCGCTGAAAATTCTTTTTGGTGTGAACATTGAACTATTTTGGTTAAGAAAGTTCAACTAAAAGGTTGAAAATAAACTTTTTTTGTGGAAAATTTATATTTTTGGATTGAAAATTACATTTTTTTATAGACATTTTTTTTATTAATTTTTTTTTATTTAGGATTCAATCATTTTGTTCAAAATTCAAATATTTGGTTGAAAATTCATGTGTTTTGTTGAACTTTTTTTTTGTGATAGAAAATTAATCTTTTTCATTGGAAGTCATTTTCTTTCGTATATATTATATATAATATTCTAAGGTAAATTTTTCATAATATTTTATGATTCAAGTACTTCGCTTAAAATTCATGTATTTCATTGAAAATTCGTCTTTTTTGGTAAAAAATTAATTTTCTTGATTCAAAATTCATCGTCGTGGTAGATAATTCAACTATATGTCAAAAACTTAATTCTTGTCGTCGAAGAAAAGTCGCCTTTTTAATTGAAAATTAAATTTCTTCAATGAAAATTCAATTATTCAATTTTTGGTTAAAAATGAGCTCTTTTAGTTAAAAAAATTCAACTATTTGGCTTAAAATACATGACTTTTGTTAAAAATTCGTCTTTTTGGGTAGAAAATTAATGTTCTTGAAAAATAATTCATTTTTGTGTTCGAAAATTGAACTATTTAATTAAATTTCTTTTTGTTGGTTAATGATTCATAGTTTTAATTAAAAACTCGTTTGTATAGTTCAGAATTCATTTTTTTCTGTGATTCGTCATCCCGAATTTCAAGACGGTTATTTAAAAAAAAATTTGATGTTGATTGTTTTTTGTCTACTGGTCTAGAATCAATATTTTGAATACTGATTTTTATTTCTAAGCCGTGAAAAAATTGCTCTCAACCTCCGCTGGGATCCGAACCCAGGTCCTCCAGATTGCCGGTCTGATGCTCTTAGCCACTAAGCTACTGAGAGACGAGATACATTTCTTCACAATCCCTACAAGTTGAATTCCGACGTCATTCCTATACTTGCAAGATTCATTTTCCAACATTCGAATGTTTTATATTTTTGATGTTATGGTTTTTGACGAGATAAGTTGTATTAAATAATTTTCTTTCCTAAATTAAATAATTTTCTTCCAGGTAGAAACTTTTCCCCAGTGACATCTTCAATTTCCCCAACACCCCATCATCTTAATTTTTTTTTGGATGAACCCTTAAATTAAATTAAAGCATCCCTTTCCCAAAGACGAAAATAAAGCTCTCCTTGAGAAATATTACATTTTCTCTCAAATGAAGTATTTCTGCTCCTATTTCCCTACTCATAAACTTTATTCAAATATCTCGTGAACTGTGAAAGTTTCGCAATAAACGTCGAAAAAAGATAAAAGCTCTCATGATACTGAAATCCACTTGGAACTGGTTGCACAGAATCTTGACGTTTGTTGCCTCTGACTCCTACTAGGATAGTCCATAATTGAGTCATAAAAGCCTCGCGCATTCCAATCCAGTGAATATCTCTTCAATAAAAAGTCTCAGATCGATCCTTTTTTCTCTAAGATTATTCGGCCAGGTTACTGTGAATATTCCGGATTAGTACAATAATAAATTCCCTATCCGGAGAAGCGTGATTTGTTTTTACGCTCGGAACGATCGACGTGTCCCATAAAACGCAGTTTTACTTCAGCCATTCCATTTTCCAGCGGCCCTTTCTATGCTCTCCACAGGATAGAAAAGAAGTAGTCACCAGCGATAGGGAACGTGTGCCATTTACGAGCAGCGGAGAGTTAACGGTGGCCAGTGAGGAATTAACGGGAAAACAATTACGGCTTTTGTGAATCCCCATGACCTAGGGGATTTCCTAGAATAAACCCCAAGGTTCCTGCACTAGCCTCGATAAAGCCAACAGAGGAATCGTATATGAGTAATCGCATGAGGGGACAAACGGACTAGTAAATCGTGGTCTAGCAGACTCGGTGTATCTCTAGTCTGACCGCGATGGCAGAAGCGTCCAATGGCTCGGGACGTCACTTCGCGGCGTGGTGTTCCGTTGATGGGCTCTTACTAAATGGCCTGGAACGTACACTTGAAGATTAAGTTCAAATGATCGGATTCAGTCGGATGGATTTGAATCGAAAGAGGATGAGCTTCAATGGCGCCTTCCTTCGACGATTGACTAGAACAATGTCCGTTGAGTTAGCACACCAACAATTAAGGGGATATTTCTATTTGACCGAGCTTTTTTCACGCGTTTTTCAAAAATTCATAAAAAATACAATTGTTTATTTTTTGTGAATGGAAGTTTTTTAAATATTTTTAAGCAGATCTTGAAGTAAAAAATACATGGTTACCAATTAAAAAAAATAGGGGGCGCTGTAGCATTTCAAAAAATGTGTCCCGGAAACGAGACCCTTAGTTGGCTGACAGGATTCAGCTGCTCCAGGTCATCCGAAACAAAAAAATCGAAGAGATTCTTAAAATATACGAGTACGGCTATAGTTGGGACTAGAACAAATCAAAAATATTGAAAATTGACAAAATGGCGCCCATTTGAAATTTTGTTTGCGAATTTTGACTTTTTTGGGGGTAGTTTTTGACTTGCTAAAAATTCAAAAATCATTATTTTTTATTTATTCTAGTTCGGGCTATAGCCAAACATCTGCTCAATATATCCTTCAAATTTGAGCTTAATCGGTTCAGTGGTTTTGACGGAATCATGTCAGCCATTTGAAAAAATCATGTTTTGAGAAAAACGACTTGCTCAACATGTAGCGTGACACTGGGAATTCAGACCTAGCACTGAAAGTTTTGACTAAACCTTGGATACAAATCCATAAATGCTTTTGGAACATCGTATTGCGGAAGGAAAACCTATTTGAGACGAACAATGACTCTATTATACACATTTATGACCTGCTTGAGGTCACAGCCGAGGCGGCCCTCCAGAGCGTGCGGCTGAGTACTCTCCGCTCTGCGCAGTTGACCCTGCTGCAGCTTCGTTAAAAAGTCCGAATCAAACAAATCCCTTTGCATACAAATTCCACATACTATATACTATCAAAAAATAAAAAAATAAAAAAAATCGATTTTTTGGTCCGGTGAAATAGAAATACCCCCTTAAATATCCAACCTTGTTTAATGGAATCGTTTGGATGTCGTTAGGATGCGCTTGGAAGCCAATTTTTTTCATTTGGTAGGCAAAACTCGAAAAGATATTGAGTTTTCAAAATTGGAGTGCTAACTTCACGCTGCGGAGCAAATTTTAATTTTTTTCAAAATTTTTTTTGCGAATCTTTTGGATGTTGTTAGGATGCGTTTGGATGCTCACTTTTGACGTTTGGATGAGGAAATTGTGTGAGTTATCGAATAAAAAAGTCATTAGCACCATACTCGCGAGCGACGCCTTCTCAAGTGGTAGTGACCTTCTTTGGTCAGCCGTGTCCTTAAATATAATATGATAATATGATTTTGAAAATTTTTGGATTATCTTAATTTCCGTACATTTTCAAAATTTCTAAGATGTTCAAAATTTCTAAAATGTTGCAAATTTCTGAAATTATAAAAATTATCAAAATTTCTGAAAATTAAAAAATTTTCAAATTTCCCAAATTTTCTAAAATTCGTAAAATTTTGTAAAATTTGTAAAATTTTCTACAATTTTTTAAATATTCCAAATTTGTAAAATATTCAAAATATTCAAACTTACCTAACTTTCTAATATTTCTGAATTTTATGAAATGTTAAAAATTTCTAAAATCAATCAAATTTCTGAAATTAATGTTCAAAATTTTTTAATTTCTAAAATTATAAAACTTTCTAAAATGTTCAAAATTTCTGAAATTATAAAAATTATCAAAATTTCTGAATGTTACAAAATATTCAAATTTTCTAAAATTTGTAAAATTTTCTGAAATTTTTAAAATTTTCTACAATTTTTAAAATTTTCTACAATTTTTAAATCTAATATTTCTAAATTTTATTAAATGTTAAAAATTTCTAAAATCATTCAAATTTCTGAAATTCAAAAAATTTGAAGTTCAAAATGTTTAAATTTCTAAAATTATAAAACTTTCTAGAATGTTCCAAATTTTTTAAATTGTCAAAATTATTTTATTTTTTTTGTAGCTTTGTTTATTTTTGTTGAAAAGTTATCTTTTTTGGCTTAAAATTCAATTGCTTTGTTGAACATTCTGCTTTTTCATAAGAAATTCGTCCTTTTGGAATAACAACTAATCTTTTGGTAGAAGAGGAACCTTTTTTGGTTACAAATTCATCTGTCAGGGTTTAAAATTGGACTAGCTTCTAAAAAATTCTTCTCAATAATCTATCAATAATTTATCTTTGTAGACTGAAAATTCAACTATTTTTTTGAAAACTAGTCTCTTTTGCCTGAACGTTCATTTTTTTTTGTAAATGACATTTTTTGGTTGAAAACTAATTTTTTGGTAAAAATCCAACTATTTTGTTGAAAATCATCTTTTCGGGTTTAAAATGGAATTTTTTCTGAAAATTCATCTTCTTCGCTCAAAAATTCATCTATTTTGATGAAAATTCAACTGTTTCAGAAATATTAGAAAGTTTGGTAAGTTTGAAAATTTGGAATATTTTACAAATTTGAATACCTTACAAATTTTACAGAATTTGTAAAATTTTCTAAAATTTGTAAAATATTCCAAATTTGTAAAATATTCAAAATTTGTAAAATATTCCAAATTTTCAAACTTACCAAAGTTTCTAATATTTCTGAATTTTCTGAAATGTTAAAAATTTCTAAAATCATTCAAATGTCTGAAATTAATGTTCAAAATTTTTAAATTTCTAACTTTACTTAAATTTCTAAAATTATCAAACTTTCTAGAATGTTCCAAATCTTTTAAATTATCAACATTTCTAAAATGTCTAAAATGTTCCAAATTTGAATATTTGAGAAGTTTTTATAATTTTAGAAATTTTCAACAGTTTCGAAATTTTGATAATTTTACCAATTTCAGAAATTTTGGTAAATTTCGAAATTTTGAAAAGTTTCGAAATTTTGAAAATTTGAGACGATTCTATAATTTTTAAAATGTTGACAATATTTTAAATTTGGAACATTTTAGAAATTTTAGAAATTTTGATCATTTCAAAAATTTGGAACATTCTAGAAATGTTGATAATTTTAGAAATTTAAAATTTGTGAACATTAATTTCAGAAATTTGAATGATTTTAGAAAGTTTTAACATTTCATAAAATTGATAAATATTAGAAATTTTGATAAGTTTGAAAATTTTGAATATTTTACAAATTTTAGAAAATTTTACAGATTTCGAAAATTTCACAAATTTTAGAAAATTTCGGAAATTTGAGAAAATTGAACATTTTGTAAAATTTTGAAAATATTTCACTTTTGAAGTCAAAAAGATGAATCTTGAACCAAATAGTTGATTTTTCACCGAAAAAATTAATTTTCAACTAGAAAGTTGCATTTACAGACAATAGTTGAACTTCTGAGGAGAGACCATTTTTCAAAAAAAAGGTGAATTTTTAAGCAAATAGTTGTATTTTCAATTTACAAAGATGGACTTTTAACCAAATGATCCTACGAAATAGTTGAATTTTTAACGAAATAGTTGAATTTTTAACAAAACAGTAGATTTTTGTACCAAAAAGGATAACTTTTTAACAAATTTAATGAATTTTCAACCAAACAGTTGCATTCTTATCTAAGAAATATGAATTTTCTACTCAGATAGATGCATTTTTAAATAAAAAAGATAAATTTTCAAAAAAAAACAGTCGAATTTTCATCCAAAAAAGAAATTAGGTGATTTTTCAAAAAAAATGTGCATTTTTCTCAAAATGTAAATTTTCTACGAAATAGTTGAATTTTCAACAAAACAGTAGATTTTTGGACCAAAAAGGATGACTTTTTAACAAATGTATTGAATTTTCAACCAAAAAGTTGCATTCTTATCCAAGAAATACGAATTTTCTAGTCAGACAGATGAATTTTTAAATAAAAAAGATAAATTTTCCAAAAAAAATAGTCAAATTTACATTCAAAAAAGATTTCAGGTGATTTTCCAACAAAACAGTTGGAATTTCGACCAAAAAGGATGACTTTTCAACAAAACTATTGCATTTTTAACTAAACAGTTGCATTCTTATCCAAGAAAGATGAAATTTCTACTAAAACAGATGAATTTTTAAAGCAAAAAGACAAATTTTCCAAAAAATAGTTGGTTTTTTATCCAAAAAACATTTCAATTGATTTTTCAACGCCAAGATATGAATTTTTCTCAAAACGTAAATTTTCTACGAAATAGTGAAATTTTCAAGCAAAAAGATTGATTTTTTAACAATATATTATATCAGGGTTATCGCAAAACTTTATTTTAAAAATTCTCTAATTTTTCCCTGATCAATTGTTCATTTTCCCTGAATATTAATATTCAAAGACCAGAATATTCCATTTGTAACATTTTCTTTTGAACCTAGAATCTTTTATAAGCGGAATAAAACAATTTCAAATAAAAATTGAAAAATTTCAAATTTATTCTACTTGACAGTTATTTAAAGTTATATAAATTCCCTGACTTTTACAAGATTTTTTTTCTGAATCCCTGAACTTTTCCCTGACTTTAAAAAAAATTGTTGTTGGCTAGGTTCCTTTTTTCACTCACCAGTTTTCTTTGGCGCGTAAACTTAAATTCATATTAAATTTCCGTACAATTTCTGCGAGTTACTTGTTTCATTTGTGAATTTCCGAAAATTACGTACATGAGTGAAGGACCCCCCCCCCACCTTCCGTAAAAAATCGTAACAAAAACTCTGGACCTCTCCCTCCCCCTTGAGCTGTTACGTAATTTAAGTACGGTCCCTTAGTGCGAAGATATCACGTCCATACTTAAGGTGAAACGGTAACTTCCACCGATGGGTTTGTGCAAAAAAACTCGCCAAATAATGCATGAATTGCAATAATTTTTTTTGCATTGTAAAAAGGTAACCGAAATCTATGGCGGGCTTCTCTTAAAAATCAAAATTATCAAAAAAAAAGTTTTTTTATATACAAAATATGAGATTATCTAATTACGAAACTATTGTATGCTGAAATATCGAGAAGCCCGCCATGCGGTAAGTAATAATGAACATGTAATGAGCAAAAAAAGATTGATTCATTCATTTATTTAAACACTGTTTAAATAAATTTTGGTAGTTTGTGAAGGGTGTTGATTTCCCTTGTTAGATAGACCGCCTTAAAGAGAACGGATCGTCCCTGATGTCATCCTCAAACATCCGTTTCGGCAATCCGATCCGTCTCTTTCGGACCAGCTTGTTCATCGTAATTCTGTGTCAAGCTTTTCTAAATAAACTGTAAACACGAACTATCTAATAGAAAGACGACGTGATAGAGAGGATGAGGCTTGGGAAGTTACACAGAAATGAGAACCTCTACAAGGCACTAACGAGTCCTCGTTTATCGTCGCCCCGTCTACCTAGCCGTGTCTTTACGCCTCGGAACTTACAGTTTACATGAGCGAGGCAAAGTTTCACTACAAAATTACACGTACGACAACAAAGTTCCGTTTCCACGAAATAGCGAGAAACGGAGACCTTATCAGTTGCGTCGGAATTGCTAAGGAGAATGAGAGGCAGATTTAAGCTGTCGTAGAACTTACTTTATTATTTTTAAGGGACTGTCTTTCGAACTTTATGGTGCTCATGATACAGGACTGAACGATAAAGATATGACTTTTTAAAGATGGGACTTTACTACTTTAGTTTTATTTACACTACCGTCACAAATTATCTACACGGCTAAGCGAGTGCGGTACTGCAAATCACTGCTTACTTTAAAACGTGATTACTCGATTAAAAAATAATCTAGAAAGTTTCTTTAAAAAAGAGTTAGAAAGCTTATGAAATTGCGCTTCAAATGACCCTTCAAATGACCCAGAAATATTTGCGATACTTTTAACCTTTAAGTATGAACGTGACTTCATTTGTCCACTAGCATGGACCTGATGTCTTACAGACGGCTGCATATATTTATATCAAATTAATTGAGTAAAGAAGTTTTTGTTATTTTACTTATACACGTATATGAAGGGACATTGGATTAAGTAAGAGACAACTCAATTTTATTCCAAACCACCATGTTATGAGCCTATTACACCCCAGAAAAGTGAGCGTTTAGATAGCCCTTTACGGAACAGTATCAACTACTGACAGTTTATTAGTTCGAAACGCCGCCGCACTGACGTTTTATTAGTTCCACAAATGGCCACTGAATACCGCACAATGTATTTCGTCAGATTTCATCAACTTATTGTGGACATATATATGTTACAGGCAAAGTATATAATCCAGGCATTATATATGATCCCTAGGCATTATATATAATACCTGGCTATTTCAGGCATAGGCATTCTATATAATCCCTAGGCATTTTATATAATGCCCAGCACGAGACAGGTAAAGTATATAATCTTGATTTTGAATATAATGATGCAATTAAAGAAGGACATGATAACTTTACGAACACTTATAGAATTCAACACACGTTTACTCGTTATTTATTAAAAACACGGCATACTGGAATGACATTGTGATTGACACTGAACTTTGTTTGTGACACATAAACACTTATTGGTTTGAAACTTTGTTTTGCAGGAATATTTTAAAAAAACCTTGTACTGTTGAAAAATCTAGAATAGTACCATCAATTTTCAATTTACAATTTTCATCCGATTTTGACGTTTCTTTTCAAATAAAAGCTTATTAAATTTTAAAGAGATTGGTGACAGGCTTGACAAAGTGGGCGGAGAACGTCTGGAAAAGTCCTGTTTGACTGTCGGCTTTTCATGACAGCTTCGAGTTTAATTACATACCAATTTGAAACTAATTTAGATCAAATTGTAAATTTAAATTTAACTAAATTGTCATCGGAATAATATATATGCATTACCTGCGTTAGGTCTGACGTTACTTACAATGCCCAGGGAATTTGTGAAATGAGCAATTCCATGTCAAATCATGAAGGCTAACACGGATTTCCCATAAGAAAAAAAAGAAATTTTTGTAAATTTTATTCAGAATCGTTAATATTAGGTGAATCAAAATTAAATTCCACATGTTTCTTCACAATGAGCCATAAAATATGAATAAAAACTCACTTTTTAAATATCACCCTCATAAGTCTGTTTTGAAGGGTGCCAAAAAAACCTTGTAAGTAAAGAATTTAGTTTTGCAAGTTTTTGTCGCTAATTATGACTTTCTTGCGGTTTTTTTAAAACAAAGGATTCATAATGCTACTTTTTATTGATAATTAGATGTTTATATAAACCAGTTACACAATTTATTATTATTTTTAGCAATTTTCTCTTAGTATAGAGTTATAAAGTCGCGGTTTTTATTCGAATTATTCAACTTATTATCAACTGCTCAGTTCGAGCGAACCAATAATAAATTAAATTTAAAAAACAATGTTTTAACAAATTACTATCGTTTATAACTATCTTTTTTATTAATTCTAGAGTTAGTTGCGGGTTTTTTCTGACATGTTGAACTTTTTGTTTAGTTTTCACATTTACATTAATTATTACCTCACTCTAACAAAGTAGGTAAGTACAAAGTAGACCATAAGTTGAAAATTTCAGAAGAAAACCGCAACTATATATCATTACTATAGGAGAAGATAGTTATAAACAATAACAATTTTTTAAGAAACATGAGATTTGTTAAATTGCATCCATTATTACCTCACACTAATTGAAAAGTGAAAAAAAATGTTGAATATTTCAGAAAAAACCACAACTTTCTAGCATTATTCAAAGTAATATTATTAAAAATAATACTAAACTGTTTGAACAAATATTTTTGTCTACTTAAATTAATTATTACCTCACTCTAATTGTAAAGTTAAAAATAAGTTAAAAATTCGGGAAAACCGCGACTTCCGAACTCTACTCTAAGTAAAAATTCCTAAAAACTATAATAAATTGTTTAAATAATTTATATAAACATCTAATTATTAATAGAAAGTATTATTTCGTGCATTATGAATTATTAGCGCCAAAAACTCGTAAAACCCAATTTTTCACTTATGGGATCCTATAAAACAGACTTCTGCGGGTGATATTTAAAAAATAAGTTTTGATTCCTATTCGAACAAATTAAAAATTAAAAAAAAATGTCAATGCATTTTTGAATATTCTCGAAAACTGAGGAAAATCCCAATTTTATATTTACAGGATTTTCAGAGCACATCGTAAACTATCTTTGAAGAATTTTTTAAAGAAAATCAAAAGTGGATTTTTTGCAAAAATTGAGTTTAAATATTTGTTCTAAAAAAAATCCAAAATGGATTAAATTTTTGTTTCCAACAAACATATTTTTTTAACTGCGTCTTATTATGAATAATTAAAAAAAACATCCTGATATCTTTAAAATCACCAAAGTAATGAAGGTTTGAAAAAGAAACGAAAAATAGCTTAAATGGAGAATATTTACTACACACTTTGCCTGGTCTCTTCTGGGAATTATGTATAATACCTAGGCAATCTGTATAATAGAGAGTATTACATACTTTGCCTGGACTCTATTGGGCATTATATATGTTACAGGCAAAGTATATAATCCGGCAATATATATAATCCCTAGGCATTATATATAATGCCCAACAGAGTCCAGGCAAAGTATGTAATACTCTCTATTATACAGATTGCCTAGGCATTATATATAATGCCCAGAAGAGACCTGCAAACAAAGTGTCAAATCAATAAGTGTTCATGTGTCACAAACAAAGTTCAGTGTCAATCACAATGTCATTCCAGTATACCGTGTTTCTAAAAAATAGCGAATAAACGTTTGTTGAATTCTATAAGTGTTCGTAAATTTATCATGCTCTTCTTTAATTGCATCATTATATTCAAAATCAAGATTATGTACTTTACCTATCTCGTGCTGGGCATTCTATGAAATGCCTAGGGATTATATAGAATGCCTAGGCAATGTATATAATATGCATTAGATTACATACTTTACCTGAAATAGCCAGGCATTATATATAATGCCTAGGGATTATATATAATGCCTGGATTATGTATACTTTGCCTGTAACATATATAATGCCTAGGGATTATATAATTGTTGGATTATATACTTTGCCTGTAACATATATACAAAAATGTACCTCGCACCAAACCACTTTGAAAATTTCGCGCCATACGAGATTACCAATCACAACCCAAATAGCTGACTCCCATATCAATCGTATGTTTCCATCTAAAACTATGGAATCCCTCAACACTTCAATCAACTGCAATTACGTCGCCACGTTTCATAATTTTAGATCTTCTTACACTCAAAAGAATGGGAAAAAAACAAAATGCCATTACTCAACATAAATGAAGAAGTGGAAAAAGCAAAATAAGATTTACTATCCGAAAAATTTAAGGATAAATATGGGCTGGCCTTCGAGAAATTTGAAAAATGGAGAAAATAAAACAAAACAGAAAAATGTTCGGACAGTGATCATAACATAGTGGTTTCGAATAAAATATCTTACATCACTCGCAGGGTTACACACGTCTTTACAGCAGGGAGGTCAATGTTCGCAGGGCGAGTAGTAAAACCATGACCGAAAGCCATGATTTTTTGGATCGTCCTGCGAAAATTGAATTCCACGCGTAAAGACGTGTGTAACCCTACGAGTGATGTAAGATATTGTATTCGAAACCTCTATGTTATGTTCCTAACCCTACTTGTGATGTAATATAGTATTATCCGCTGTTATTATGAATAATCTTTTACACCAGCGGGAGGTGGGACCCGCATATCAGAAGCATAGTGCGGTCTGGGAGACCGCACGTCGACACGCCCATACTAATTTGTCACTTTTTTCTCAAATCAGATGATCGGGACGTGAAATGTTTTTAAGACGGTCACGTTCCGTACTCTGGGGTAGCCGCATCACACTCAAGTTTGTGTGTGTGTGTGGTAGTTTGCGTTTTAAATACCCTAGGAACTTTAAACAGTAATATCATATTGTGACGCTACTGTGGACGTGCGGTCTCAGGGACCGCCTACGAGCTTTCAATTGATATCACTCATCAATTACACGCACAGCCACACGTTTTCCACCTACCTCGGTGAAAGCACAACTAAAACGAAAGATACTAATAACGGCAGCCTCGAGAATGGCCAGGGTCGGGGGGGGGGGGCACATATCGAACCATGCTGCGGTCTGTGAGACCGCACGTCCATACTCGAAGGTTAAGAAAATATACAAAGTGAGAAGTTTGGAAAAAATTCAAGAATTTTCCAATTTTGTACCTGGGATTTAACTCATGGCATCATCTAGGCAAGTAGTAGCAAAAATCTGAATTTTTTTACCATACAGTCTTTGAAGTCTTATCATTAATTCAAGACAATAAAACTTTAAAAATCTTCATAAATTCCCGAGATATGACGGAAAGTGTCCAAGCATGTCTGCATCAAGTTTCAGTTGGCGATCACCCTTTTTGGCAAAATCTATTTTTTTGTTTTTTCTGCCCCTCTATAATTTTCCCCAAAAAAGCGATTTTAAGGTTGATATTTTGTAAAATTTAATTTCACATAAGCACCGATCCAATAACAAAATGGAACTAGTTTCGGTTAAAAGCTAATTTTTCAGGTTTAAAAATTCTATTATTTGGTTTAAAATCTAATTCTCATGTTGAAAATGCAACTATTTGATCTAAAAGCCATTATTTTCAGTCAAAAATTTATTTTTTTCGGTTGAAGATTCAACTCTTTATTTGAAAATTAAACTATTTTGTTGGAAATTCAATTCATTTGTGGTTGACAATAATTTTTTAAACTGAAAATTTAACTGCTCCATTTTTGGTCGGTTTGTACTTTTAAGCTAAGAATGCAAATACTTGATCGAAAATTTACGGATTTTGTTCAAAATTTGTCGTTTTTCATAGTAAATTACCGTTCATGCTTAAAAATTCGTTTTTCTCGTTGAAAACTTAACTATTTAGTTGAATGTCGAACTCTTTACATGAAATTTCATTTTTTGTTAAAGATTCATAATTTTAGTTGAAAATTCATCTCCGTGGTTGAAAATTTACCTATTTTGTTGTAAATTGTTTTTTGTTCTTGGTTGAGAATTATTTTTTCACTCGAAAATGTAACTATTCCATTTTTGGTCAACAGTTGATATTATTTATTGTCAATTGATTTTTTCTAGTTGATAATTTAACTATTTGGTTGAAAGTTCGTTTCTTTTTTGGTTGAATTCAACTGTTCTTGACTTCAAATGAAAATCTTTTTTAGTTGAAATATCAACTATTACATGTTTCATTAAGAATTCATATTTCTTAGCAGAAAATTTAACTATTTGCTTGAAAATTAACTTTCGTGTTGAAAATTGTTTTTGTTTAAAAATGCAACTATTTTGGTAGAAAATTCGACTATTTGGTCAAGAATGCATATTTTTTGTTCAAATATTTAACTATTTGTTTGAAGGTTGAACTACTTTATGAAAAATGCATTTTATTAAGATTCACCTCTTTGGTCGAAAATTTAACTATTTGGTTGAAAATTAGTTTTTTTTCTTATTATTATTTAATTTTTTATCTGAAAATTTAACTATTCCATTTTTTGTGGAAAAATCATCAATTTGTTGTATCTAAGAGACATAATTAATAAAAAATTAACGTTACAATATTTAAAATTTTATTCTTAAATTTTCTATGGGACGTATTGGAATTCGATTTATAGGTTGAGGTTTAAAAATGCAGTATTTAAAAATTTTGCAGAATGAATTTATTATTGCGTTTAATAATTTATTTTCTTTCTTGAATCGTAGAGTATTAGAAAGTCTATTCATGCAGATTATCGCATTTACATGGAGCGAGCGAAACCCCCATAGAATACCGATTAATATAAACATTCAACTACATATTTTAGATAATTAATTCACGTATTGAATCAGCCATTTTTGGTTTATAAATTCTATTCCTACATTTAAATTGAGTGAACCCAAAAACCTCAGGATGCCTATTTTCATAAAAATGAGGCCACTTTCAAATTTGTAATCCCCCATATTGGATGAGAAATCTTGAATTTCGAAATTCTGTTATCAAATTCGGATTCAGCGACCCAAAAAACTTTAGAATACTCATTTTTATGACAAGCGGACCATTAATGCAGATTCTGAAAAATGATCAATGGGTGCCAATGGATATTTGGAAAAAAAATTAAGAAATAAAATAATTAAAAAAAAGTATAAACAAATCTAAAAAAACTGGGACTACAGAACGTTGCAGGTAATCGTACCAGTAGGGTAATAGCTCGGTACTCTAAACTGAGTTCCTTTGTTCCTTTGTTGCATGTCCCACTCTTTTCATTTTAATGACTTCTAATTATTTGGTAAGTCGGGTGAAAAATTGGCAAAAAATGTGTCACGTAATTTATAGATTGCCCCTGAGGGAAAATATTCTATTTTCGCGAAAGAAAATTTTTCTTTTCGAATATAGAATTTTCAAGCTTTATGTAACTCGTGCGCTCTGTATCGAAATGATATCAGCGGGTGATCCAGCGAATGCGAAAATTCTTTCAGGAGGTACACATTTTCTTTTCTCAATAATAAACCTCTTCCGGTTGCGATTCGTATTCTGACATGAACATGCTTTCAGCTTTAAAGTATGATACCGCTGAGTTGAGGTAGGAAACTGGGTCTACAAGCGTAAATTATAAAAGGAACTTACGGTTATGTAAGTGCAATAATAAGCAAAATAAGCAATTACAAATCGAATTTTTTCCTGATTCAAACAAAAAATCTTGCTCTATATTTGTTTGAAAAATCAAATTCCAATTTAGATTAGATTTTTAACAAAATAGTCATTGATCCTCATCCCATCCTGAATTAAAGAAAAGAACAGGCCTCGTCACGCCACTATTGAGACTTTAGGAAACTTTTTTTGACGATGCAACTATTATCAAAGGAATCTGTATATCATTTGAAAATAACATAAATGTTTAACGTCTTTTCAGACTAGATGGAGCTATAAATTAAATATTATTTTTTTTCTGAAAAAATGATCTCCTTTTGCTCCGCTGGGATTCAGAAGTTCTGTGGTTCGAATCCCAGCGGAGCAAAAGGAGATCTTTTTTTCAGAACAAAAATAATTGAAGCAACTTTATTTTGGTAATATTTTATAAAAAAAATGTCACTAATGCTACTGTTTTCTCAAATTTTTCTTTTATGCAACTTTTTCACTTATCCTTCAAACATATTTTCTAATTTCTTCGCTGATTCAGGGAATGTCAGAGAAAACCTGACAAAGTCAGGGAATTTTCGATAAACTAGAGTTGAAGTTAATTTTATTGTTTTACAAAACTTAAAACACTTTGTTCTAAAGTTATTGTTTTTGTATTGAAAATCACAACTGTTTGGTTAAAAGTTAATCTGTTTTGGTTAAGGATTAGAAATTCAGCTACTTAGTTGAAGGTGGAACTAGTTTGTTAGAAATTCTTTTTTTTTTGGTTGATGATTCATCATTTGAATTCGAAGACCATTTTTTTGTTCAAAATGTAAGCATTTTGTTGAAAATTATTTTTTTTTGTTACAAATTATTTTTTTTTTACGAAAATTATTTTTTTTTTTACGAAAATTATTTTTTTTGTGTCAATTCGTTGTTGAAATTGATTTTTTTTTTTACTGAAAATTTGACTATTCCATGTTTGGCTGGAAATTTACCTTAGTCAGTTGAAAATTCAACTATTTGGATAAAAAATTTCCATATTTTGTTGAAAATTAATCCTTATTAAGCATAATGGTTGAAATATCATTTCTTTGGTTGCAAATTTAATTGTTAGTTTGAAATTTAAATGTTTTTTCAAAAGTGCATGTATTTTGCTAAAAATTATTCTTTATTAATAAAAATTAGACTTCTTTGTCGAAAATTTATCTTTTTTATATAAATTTAATCTCCCTGGTTGCGAGCTTAATTATTTCGGTGAAAATTTATTTTATTTCGTTGAAAACAATTTTTTTAAACTGAAAATCCAAATATTTTGTTGAAACTTTGTCTATTTGTTAGAGAAGTACTCACATAAGCTGAAACTCATTTTTTTTTTTTTTTGGTTGAGAATTTAACTATTTTGTTGAAAATTCGTTTTTTTTTGCTATTGAAAATTTATTTCTTCATATGAATATTTAAGTATACTTTTGGTTGAAAATTTCTCTTTTTTAGTTGACAATTCATTTTTTTTTGGTGAAAATTTGTCTTTTTTGTTATAAAATGACTCTTCGGGTTGAAAAATCAATTATTCGGTTAAAATCTGTTTCTTTTCGTTGAAGACACATAATGTTAGTTAAGCATTCACTTCTGTGACTGAAAATTGAATAATTTCATTTTTTATGGAAAATTTATCTTTTTTTGATAGAAATATAATCTTCTTGGTTGAAAATTAATTTGTTGGGTTGAAAATTGATTTGTTGGGTTGAACATTCAACTAATTCGTTGAAAATTTATTTTATTTTGTTGGAAATTTCATTTTTACTCAAAATTTAACTATTTCATTTTTGGTTAAATATTCATTTATTTTGTTGAAAATTTATTTATTTTGTTGAAAAATATTTGTTTTTGTTAAATATTTTTTTTTTTCGAAAATTATTTTTTTTGTAACAATTTGTTGTTGTTGAAAATTAATTTGTTTTAACTGAAAAATTAACTGTTCCATTTTTGGCTGAAAATTTATCTCCGTCAGTTGAAAATTCAACTATTTGGATAAAAAATTCCTATATTTTGTTAAAAATTAATGTTTATTAATCATAATGGTTAAAATCTCATTTCTTTTGTTGCAAATTTAATTGTTAGTTTGAAATTTAAATGTTTGTTCAAAAGTGCATGTATTTTGTTAAAAATTATTCTTTATTAATAAAAAATTAGACTTCTTTGTCGAAAATTTATCTTTTTTTATATAAATTTATTCTCCCTGGTTTCGAGCTTAACTATTTCGTTAAAAATTTATTTTATTTCGTTGAAAACAATTTTTTTAAACTGAAAATCCAAATATTTTGTTGAATTTAACTATTTTGCTGAAATTTTTTTTTTGTTATCGAAAATTTATTTCTTCATATGAATATTTATGTATTCTTTTGGTTGAAAATTTATCTCTTTTAGTTGACAATTCATGTATTTTGTTGAAAATTTGTCTTTTTTGGTATAAAATGACTCTTTTTGTGTTAAAAAATCAATTATTCGGTTAAAATTTTTTTCTTTTGGTTGAACACACATAATTTTAGATAAGCATTCACTTCTGTGACTGAAAATTGAATAATTCCATTTTTTATGGAAAATTTATCTTTTTTGATAGAAATATAATCTTCTTGGTTGAAAATTAATTTGTTGGGTTGAAAGTTCATTTGTTCGGTTGAACATTCAACTAATTCGTTGAAAATTTATTTTATTTTGTTGGAAATTTCATTTTTACTCAAAATTTAACTATTTCATTTTTGGTTAAATATTCATTTCTGAGATTGAAAATTTATTTATTGTGTTGAAAATTCTCTCTCTTGGGTTGAAAATTTATTTCTTTACCTCTGACGTCACTTTTCAGTCATTAGGGAGTAAAAAGACGCTCTCCTACGACTTGTACTGAAAACATACACTCCTCAAAAAAGCCCCTCTTCTCCCCCTAGGTGCATAATATATTATTACCTAACTGAAAATTGAACTATTCTAGTTTTGGTTGAAAATTGATCTTTTTTCTATGAAAATTTATGTATTTTGTTGAAAATTTGTCATTTTTTGTAGAAAATTCATCTTTTAGGTTGAAAATTCAACTATTTGTTTAAAAGTACATTTTTTTGTTAAAGATACATCATTTTAATGAAAAATTTCTTTCTTTAGTTGGAAATTTAACTAATTTGTTGAAAATTCACTTTTTAGTTGAAAATTAATTTTTTTATTTTAGAGTGTAAGTATTCCATTTTTACTATTGTCCTTCTTTCTTAAAATCTCATTTATTTGGTTGAAAACTTGTCTTTCTTGGGTTGAAAATTCAATCCCTTTGGTAGAAAATTCATATTTTTGGGTTGAAAATTCCATTTTTTGTTAAAAATTCATATTCTGAGTTTGAAAACTCAACTATTTTGCAGGAAATTCGTCTTTTTTAATTAAAAATTCAACATTTTGGATGGGATTTATTTCTTTATTGACTGAAAAATATTTTTGGTTGAAAACGTAATTATTTTGTTGAAAGGTCCTCTTTCCGATTAGAAAATGTGTTTTTTTTTTGTTTAAGGATTTAAGTAACATGTTGAAAAATTTGTATTTCGTGGTTTAATTCCACTGCTTTTGATCGAAAAAAAGTATTTTTTAGTGAAAATAACAAGTATTACACTTTTTGTTGAAAAATCATTTTTTTGAATCGAAGATTCATCACTGTGGTTGAAAATAGAACTATTTTATTGAAAATTCCTTTTCTCTTAGTTGAAAATTAATTTTTTTTCAACTGAAAATTTAAGTCTTTCATTTTTGGCTTAAAATTTATATTTCTGAATGGAAAACTGCACGTTCTGAACGTTCGAATAAATATTTATTTTTAATACCAAATTAGTTTTTTATTACAATTTTTATATTTTGTTAGAAAAAATTTGGTTAATAAAATGTTAATTATAATTAATATTTCTCTTTATTGCAAATACGCTAAAACGCTTGAAATTATTTCCCAAAGTTCAAACAAGGGGAAGCTAAATGCGAATTTCCAAATATACCTTTGTTACAATAATTTAATTGCTGTGAACTTAAATAATGAGCTTCAGTTTTCAGTTGAGTATTCCATCAGAAATTCATTTGACAAAACATTCATTCTATGAAATTCAATTATTTCACTTAAATAATTTTCAGCAAGGATTCATTGTAAAGCTAAACTGTAGTCAATCATTTTAAAATACAATACCTGTGATTGAATTATTTTCAAAAATTCAAAAAATATGGCAAATATATTTCAAAATTTCAGCTGGAAATTATTGTTTTTGAGAAAGAATTGTAATAATTAATCAAAAAATTTTGAAAAAGACTTACGATTTCGACAATTTTTTGGCTTTTTTTCACGGGAAATGATAATTTAAAAAAAAAAACATCCTCAAAATTCCCAATTTTCAACAATTTTGAGGTTATGTTAGCGTTTTATATAGGACGTGGATATTCTTGGTAAAAAATGTTTAGAGTTTAAAGAATCAAAATTTTTCAACAAGTTACGTTTTTTGGTTTTGTTAGCTTTTTTAAATCAGAAAATGAGATTTTTAATCAAAAATAATTATAATTTAAAGGTGCATAATTTTTTAACAATTTTAGGTTATGTTAGCGTTTAAAATCAAGAACTGATGTTTTGAAACAAAAATCATTACAGTTCGAACAGGATTGCAATTTTTGAACAGTTTCAGGTTATAATCTTTTTCACAGGAAATCCGTTATTTTAAACAAAAAGCATTAAATTTACAATTTTTTGAAGGTTTAGGTTATGTTGATATGTTTCACCTGAAATTGTTATTTCTTAACAAAAATCATTAGATTTGAATCCAAGGATTTGTTTTGTTTTAAATAATAAAATATAGGAAAATAAATAAAAATGAAATGAAGAAAGATTCATCATTTTGAACAATTTCATGTTATGTAGTTGTTTTACATAACAAAAGTGGTATTTGCAACAAAAAAAATCATAATTTGAACAAGATTACACCATATAGTTTTCATTTGAACAATTTTGGATTATGTTAGTATTTTGGTCGGAAATTGGTATTTTTAATTTTGAAAAATTATATTTCATTTCAAGATTTACAATTTGGAACTATTTTTTGTTGTCTTATGTTAATGTGCTTGCTTAAAAAATAATATTTTTATTACAAAAATTTATAAGATTTTTCAAATTATCATTATTTCGTTTAATTGGCATTTTTTACTGGAAATCAGTACTTTTGATAATAATCATGATAACTCAGAGAATATTTACAATATTCAAACAATAATAGGATATGTCATCGTTTTTCACCCGGAATCAATTTTTGAAACAAATAATTTGACCTCAAAAATTAAAGTTACAATTTTGAACAACTTTAGATTATGTTAGTGTTTTGTCGGAAATTGTTAATTCTGAAGTTAAAATATCAATTTTCATAAATTATCGAAAATATTGTTCTTGTTTTCCTTTTCTAATATTTTAGATGATACACACTATGAAATAAAAAAATTTTGTATTTATATTAATTTTATATTTTAATTTGAAAATTGCGTGACATAATGTTTATTTTCAAACAAGAGAGACGAATTTTTTCGAAGATAGTAGAATTGTCGAAAAAAAGTTCATTTGCAACCAAGAGAGATAAATTTTGAACCAACGATGATGACTTTTTTTTATAAAATATAACTTTTCTAGCAAAAGACGAATTTTTAACTAGTTGAATTAAACGAATATTAACGAATTTTTAACAAAATAGTTGAATTTTCGGATAAAAAACTTATTTTTTAATTAAGAAAAAAGCCATTTTGAACCATGTGAATTCAAACAAAAATATGAATTTAAACAAAAATACGTGAATTTTCTAACGATTAGATGAATTTTTAACTTTTAAAGGATAAATTTCATGCCAAAAATGGAATAGTTAAGTTTTCAGATAAAAAAATTCATTTTTAACAAAAAAAAAAAAAAAATTCATCAAAAAAGTTAAATTTTCAAACAAAGAGGTGAATTTTCAACAAAATTGTTGAATTTTAATTTTCTAACAAATTGTTTTATTTTTAAGCAAAAAATACGAATTGTCAACAAACTGTTCAATGATCGACCTAAAAATATGAATTTTCAACTGGAATGATCAATCTTGAAGAAAAAAATTAATAATAATTTGAAATAAAAACAGTTGAATATAACAAAAAAAGACGATTTTTCAATAAAACAGTTGAATCCTCAATCAAAACAGATTAATTTACAAACCAAACAGTTCCATTTTTAACCAAAAAGTTCAACATTCAACCCAAAAGATAATAACGAAAAGATTAATTTTCTAAAAATAAAATAGTTAAATTTTCAATAAAAGAGATAAATGTTCAATAAAAAAATAAAATTTTTACAAAGCTGTTGATTTTTGAAGTCAAACAGGGAAAGTATGTACAAAACTGTTGACTTTTCAAGACAGAAATATTATTTTTTAATCAAAAAGTTAATTTTTTATCAAATAGTTTTATTTTCATGAAAATAGTTTAGTTTCTAACCAAATAGTTAAATTATCAACTAAAAAGTTAATTTTTAAACCAAAAAGTTTAATTTTCTATTAAATTTTCGAATTACCAAGTAAAAAAAGGATTTCCTAAAAATAGTTGAATTACCGACCCAAAAATATAAATTATTAATTGAAATGATAAATCTTCAACCGAAAAAATAGTTAAATTTTCAAAAATTGATTTAGCTTTTAACCAAGTAGTTTTTTTTTACCAAAAAAAGATGAGTTCTCAAAGAAAAATGTAATAGTTGATATTTCATCGAAAAAATATAATAATTTAAAATGAAATTGAACAAAAAAAATACGATTTTTCAACAAAACAGTAGCATCCTCAACCGAAACAGATCAATTTACAGCCAAACCGTTGCATTTTCAACAAAAATGGACGAATTTAAAAAAAAAAACTTTAATTTTTAACTAGAAATGATCAATTTTCAATTAAAAATATCAAATTTTAATTAAAAATGGAATAGTTACATTTTTAGTTGAAAAATTA
The DNA here is from genome assembly GCA_932195095.1 of Andricus curvator. Lineage (NCBI taxonomy): Eukaryota > Metazoa > Arthropoda > Insecta > Hymenoptera > Cynipidae > Andricus > Andricus curvator. The sequence continues at coordinate 47,713 of CAKNYM010053000.1, forward strand.
ATTCTCAACGAAGAAAAAACGAAAGTTCAAGACAATATTTCAATTTTCAACCGAAGAGGTGAATTTTCAACAAAAAAATTTCAAGATTCAACCCAAAAGATGATTTTTTAACCAAGAAGATTAATTATCTAAAAATGGAATAGATAAATTTTCAACCAAAAAGATGAATACACATTAATAAATTGATATAAATAAACTGAAGTTCGACTGTAGTACAATGTTTAACCAAGCGAGATGAATTCTAAACCAAAAATATAATAGTAGAAAATTTTATTTCTACAGAAAAGACTCATTTTAAACTAGTTGAATTCAACCAAAAAGACAAATTTTTAAGAAAATAGTTGAATCCTCAGCCAAAAAGTTCAATTTTAAACCCAAAAGATGATTTTTTAAACAAAAAGAATAATTTTCTGAAAATGGAATAGATCAATTTTCAACCAAAAAGATAAATGAACATTAATAAATTGATATAAATGAAGTGAATTATGACTGTAGTACAATGTTTAACCAAGCGAAATGAATTCTAAGCCAAAAATATAATAGTAGACTTTTCAGTCGAAAATAGTTGGGTTTGCTTATTGGGTTAAACTGAAGTTTGACTGTATTACAATGTTTAACCAAGCGAGATGAATTCTAAACCAAAAATATAATAGTAGACTTTTTAACCGAAAATAGTTGGGTTTTCTTACTGGGTTGATAAATTTAGTGGTAATTTAAGCTATCTTTAATTTTTTTATGAAATTCTAGTTTCGTACTTTAAATGTTTACATTATACTTTCTAAAAATGTTATTGAAGCTACAAAATGAAATGGATTCTGTTATATGGGTTTTTGTAAAATCCCTCTCCCTTTCGTACTCTCAGTAAAGTATGTTTTGAAATAAATCTAAATTTCATATGAACTCCTTTCACGTCTACAGCAACTCAACATTCTACAAATTCCAGAATTTTGTACTACTTCTTTTGCTTCCCCTTAGTTGGGGAATGGTAAAGAATATTGAATTAAATATGAAAAAAATTCATTTTTTCTCAAATAGTTAAAATTTTAACCAAAAGGGACAAATTTTCAATAAAATAGTAGAATTCTAATCCAAATAGTTAAATGTTCAAGCCAAAAAGACGAATTGTTTGGAAGACAGTTGCATTTTCAACAAAAAGGTATTTTTCCAACTAATAAAGATAAATTTTCAACCGAAAAAGATGACTTTTTTATCATAAAGGATGAATTTCTAATTCAAAGTGATGAATCTTGAAAAAATATGGGTGAATTTTCGACCAAAAAATTAGACTTAAAAAAAAATAGTTGAATTTTCAACAAAATGGATGAATTTTTATCCAATTTGTTTAATTTTCAACCAAATGGTCGAATTCTCAAACAAAATGTTCGTTTTTGACGAAAAAGGATTACTTTTATATTACAAAAGATAAATTTTTAATCCGAAAGGATGAATTTTAAACAAAACAGTTAAATTTCTGTCTAGAAAAGGTAAGTTTTTAACTAAAAATGGAATAGATAAAGGAGTTGAAAATTTTTTTTTCTACAGAAAAGACTAATTTCAAACTAGTTGAAGTCAACCAAAAAGACGAATTTTCAACAAAATTGTTGATTCCTCAACCAAAAAGTTTAATTTTCAACCAAGAAGAATTATTTTATACCAAATAGTTAAATTTTTAACCAAATAGTTTAATTTTCAACCAAAGAGGTAATTCTAAAAAAAAAAGAATTTTTAACAAAACAGTTGCATTAACAACCAAATAGTTGGACTTTCAAGCAAAATGAAAGAATTTTCAACAAAATAGTTAAACTTTTACTCAAATAGTTACATTTTCAGGCAAAAAAGACAAATTTTTGAGACAGAAGTTGAATTTTGAACCTGAAAATTTGAACAAAAAAATATAATTTTGAACCAAATGAATGAATTGTTAATAAAAAAAGATGAATATTCAACCAAATACCTGAATTTTTAAATAAGAAATATATATTTTTTTAACCGGAAATGGAATAGTTAAATTTTCAGTTTAAAAAATTAATTTTTAATGAATAAACGAATTTTCAATTATTTGTTTTCAAACAAAAAAGACGAATTTTTAACCATATGGTGGAATCCTCAACCAAAAAGATGAATCTTCAGCCAACAAGATTGATTTTCTAACTAAAAACACAAATTTAAAAAAACATGAATTTTCTACTAAAAAGTTGAATTTTAAATTAAAAAGATGAATTTTATACCAAAAAGATAATTTTCTGCCAAAAAGACGAATTTTCAAAAAAATAAACAATTTGATTTTGAATTTTCAACTAAAAAAGATATTTTTTCAACCAAAAATGGAACAGTTAAATTTTCAGGTAAATTAATATTCAATGAAAAAACGAATTTACAACTACTTGTATACAAAAAAAAACGACGAGTTATTAACCAAATAGTTGAATCCTTAACCGAAAAGATGAACTTTAAACAAACAATTAATTTATAGCAAAGTAGTTCAACTTTCAATCAAGTTGTTGAATATTTTACCATAAAAGATGATTTTTTAACAAAATAGTTGAATTTTAAACAAAATGAATTAGTTTTCAACCAAGCAGTTTTATTTTAATCAATTTTGATTTTACTTAATTTAATTTTAATTTTTAATCAAAAAGATGAATTATCTATCAAGAAGATTAATTTTCTACCAAAAAAGATGAATTTTCAAAAACTATTGAATTTCGAAACCAAAACGGCAAAGTATGTTCAAAACGAAATAGTTGCATTTTCAACAAAAAAATGTTTATTTTCAACCAAATAGTTTAATAATTGTTTACCAAATTGATGCAGTTTTAAGCAAAAATACGAATTTTCCACAAACAGTTTAATTTTCAAACTGAAGATATGAATTTTCAACTACAATGGTGAATCTTTACCAAAAAAAAATTATTTTTTAAAAAGTAGTTTAACTTTAAGCCAAGTAGTTGATTTTTAAACCCAAAAAAATGAATTTTCAAAGAAACATGTAATAGCTGATATTTCAACCAAAAAAGATAATAATTAAAAATAAAAACAGTTCATCTAATTAATTTACAAACCAAACATTTGCATTTTTAACCAAAAAGGACGAATTTTCAATAAAATATATGAATTTTCAATCAATAAATAAAAAATTAATTCTTAACCAAGAACAAACGGAATTTCAAGACAATAGTTCAATTTTCAAAGAAAGAGGTCAGAAAAGGGTTTTTTCAAAATCCATTTCCCTTTTCTACTTTCAGTAAAGTTTGTTTTGCAAAAAATAAATTCATATGAAGTCTGAATTTTCAACAAAAAAGAATTCTTTTCTGCCCAAAATAACGAATTTTCAACAAAGTACATGAATCTTATACCAAATAGTTGAATTTTCAATTCATAAGGGATACATTGTTAACAAAAAATTAAATAGTTAAATTTTTATTAAAAAAAATTAATTTTTAATAAAATATTTAAATTTTGAACCAAAGAAGTGAATCTAAAAAATGAATTTTCAATAAAATATGTGAATTTTCAAGCAATAAAAAAAATTAATTCTTAACCAAGAAAGAAAGGAATTTCAATACAATAGTTCAATAGTTTAATTTTGCGACAAATAAATTTCATGTGAATTCTGAATATTCAACAAAAAATAATTTTTTTTCTACCCAAAATAACGAATTTTCAATAAAGTGCATGAATCTTATACCAAACAGTTGAATTTTAAATTTATAAGGGATACATTTTCAAGCAAAAATCGAATAATAAATTTTCAGGTAAGAAAATTAGTTTTTAACAAAATAGTTCAATTTTGAACCAAAGAAGATCAGAAGAGTGTTTTTTTTTTCAAATTACTTTCGCACTTTCAGTAAAGTATGTTCTGCAAAAAAAAATCACATAAACTCTGAATTTGCAAAAAAAAAATTCTTTTCTACCTTAAACAATGAATTTTCAACATAGTACATGAATCTTATACCAAATAGTTGAATTTTCAATTTATAATGCATACATTTTCAACCAAAAAACGAATAGTTACATTTTCAGGTAAAAAATGAATTTTTAACAAAATATTTAAATTTTGAACCAAAGAAGTGAATCTGAAAAAATGAATTTTTATCAAAGTAATTCAAGTTTCAACCAAGTAGTAGAATTTTTAACCAAAGAAAGGATTAATTTACAAACCAAAAATTTGCATTTTTAAGCAAAAAAGACGAATTTTTAATTAAATATATGAATTATCAACCAATAAATGAGAAATTAATTCTTAATAAAGAATCAGCAGAGGTTTTTTTTTTTTAAATTCCTTTCTGACTTTCAATAAAAAATGTGAATTCTTTTAAAGTATGAATTCTTTTCTTTCAAAAATAATAAATTTTCAACAAAGTACATGAATCGTATACCAAATAGTTGAATTTTCAATTTATAAGGGATACATTTTCAACCGAAAATCGAATAGTTAAATTTTTAACAAAATAGTTAAATTTCGAACCAAAGAAGTGAATCTGAAAAATTAATTTTGAACAAAGTAATTCAAGTTTCAACCAAGTAGTTTAATGTTTAACCAAAAAGCAGATTAATTTACAAACGAAACATTTGCATTTTTAAGCAAAAAGGACGAATTATTAATAAAATATATGGATTTTCAACTAACAAATGAAAATTTATTCTTAACGAAAATGGAATTTCAACACAATAATTCAATTTTCAACCAAAAAGGTCAGAAGAGGGGGTTTTTTAAATCCCTTTCCCTTTCGTACTTTTAGTAAAGTATGTTTTGCAAAAAAAAAAATTTATATGAACTCTGAATTTTCAACAAACTACATGAATTTTATACCAAATACTTGAATTTTCAGATAAAAAAATTAATTTTTAACAAAATAGTTAAATTTGGAACCAAAGAAGTGAATCTAAAAAAATTAATTTTTAACAAAGTAATTCAAGTTTCAACCAAGTAGTTTAATGTTTAATCAGAAAACAGATTAATTTACAAACGACCATTTGCATTTTTAACCAAAAAGGACGAATTTTCAATCAAATATATGAATTTTCAACCAATTAATGAAAAGTTAATACTCAATCAAAACAAAACGAATCTTCAACAAAATAGTTCAATTTTTAAACAAAGATATCAGAAGAGGGTTTTTTTTAAATCACTTTCGTACTTTCAGTAAAGTACGTTTTGCAAAAAAAAAAAAAATTCATATGAACTCTCCTTTCATGTCTACAGCAACTCAACATTCTAGAAATTCCAGAATTTCGTACTACACACGGTAAAAAGATGCATTCCACTTTTTCCTCCTGGTTGCCTTTTTCCACCAAGTTTTTTTTCGGCTCTTCTTTACGATTTGCGGTCCGCTTTTCCTTGCGGAAAGATAAAATACACAAAGGATATTGAACATGTTACAACTTGAAATCCACTTCCGTTTCTTTTTCTTCCCCTTAGTTGTGGAATTGTAAAGTATATTCGAAGAGGACTTATCAGAAGAGCTGTTTAAAGGCACACTGGCTGACGTTTTAAAGTTTAAAAGAGCTTCCTGAATAAAAAGAATGAAAAGTTTGGAATTCCTTCTATCTTTAGCCTCGTAGATTAAATCGGGAAATGTTACGTTTCCTGTTCCTTTACCACTCACGGCGTGCCTGAACGAGAGTTAAATAAAATTTTCATGAACGTCTCAGATCTTTGCAGGATCTTTGAGTAGAACATAAATAAGGATGTTTTGGACAAAAATGGAAATATTTCGTCGAGCTCTGTAAAAATAAAACTGGTTTAAAGGTTTTTTATACCTTTTGCTTCCTCATAGAGGAAGCTTTGTAATGGTAACATTTTCCAAAATTTTTAAATTTATTTAATTGAATCTTCCATAATTTAAAAATTTTTAATGCAATGTTCTAAGCAATTGTACGGATGTGTGTGTGTGGATGTATGTGTGGATGTCACACTTTTTTATGAACACGATAACTTGAAAACGGTTGCAGATGAATTGATGACATTTTTAGCACTTAATAATATTTTGAAAATCGGTTTTTTATAGTAAAACTTTTTTCATTGACATAATTCAAAGTTGATGCAGGAATATGAAAGATTCCTTGGTTCGAGAAGAATCGATTGACCTATATTATTAATATATTTTATTAAAGCGTAGGGAAGTTGTGGTAATTTATATATTTTGAAAATCGGTTTTTTATAGTAAAACTTTTTTTATTATCATAATTCAAAGTTGATGCGAGAACAGAAAACATGGGTTGATTCGAGTCGAATCGATTGACCTATAATATTAATACATTTTATTTAAGAGTAACGATGCTATGGTAAGGCATGATATTTGAAAATCGGTTTTTTATAGTAAATCTTTTTTCGTTAACATAATTCAGAGTTGATGCAAGAACAGAAAAGATGTGTTTATTCAAGTCGAATCTATTGACCTATAATATTAATAAATTTTATTGAAGAGTAAG
>CAKNYM010053000.1:54157-70245 GCA_932195095.1 Andricus curvator
CATTATATTTGGAAATACGGTTTTTTATAGTGAAACTTTTTTCTTCATCATAATTCAAAGTTGATGCATGAATATATAAAAGATTTCTTGGTTGGAAACGAATTGATTGACCTATAATATTAATAAATTTTATTAAAGAGTAGGGAAATTATGTTAATTTATATATTTTGAAAATCGTTTTTTTTTTGTAAAACTTTTTTCATTATCATAATTCAAAGTTGATGCAACAACAGAAAACATGGGTTGATTTGAGTCGAATCGATTGACCTATAATATTAATACATTTTATTTAAGAGTAACGATGCTATGGTAATGCATGATATTTGAAAATCGGTTTTTTATAGTAAATCTTTTTTCGTTAACATAATTCAGAGTTGATGCAAGAACAGAAAAGATGTGTTTATTCAAGTCGAATCTCTTGACCTATAATATTAATAAATTTTATTGAAGAGTAAGGAAGCTATGGTAATGCATTATATTTGGAAATACGGTTTTTTATAGTGAAACTTTTTTCTACAACATAATTCAAAGTTGATGCAACAATATAAAACATTCCTTGGTTCAAGGCGAATGGATTGACTTACAATATTAATACATTTTATAAAATAGTAGGGAAGTTATGGTAATTTATATATTTTTAAAGTCGTTTTTTATAGTAAAAATTTTCTAATTCTCATAATTTAAAGTTGATGCAAGAATAGAAAAGTTGTGTTGATTCCAGACGAATCGGTTGACCCATAGCATTAATACATTTTATTGATGAGTAAGGAAGCTATGGTATACCATTAAGCCATTTCCCTTTCGGGGTAGGCGTGACACTACCCGATTCGGGTAGTGTTTCTAGGTTGATAACTTGTAGTAAATAACTACAAGTGTGGGCTCACCACACCCACGATGTGCCAACAGCACTCAGTTTTCTCGAATGGTCACCCATCCAAATTCTAACCGCGCCCAACGCTGCTTAACTTCAGTGATCTGACGAGAACTGGTTTTTTCAGCGTGGTATGGCTGTTGGTAATGCATAATATTTTAAAATCGGTTTTTTACATTAAAACTTTTTTCAATAACATAATTCAATGTCGATGCAAGAACAGAAAAGATGTGTTGATTCGAGTCGAATCGATTGACCTATAATATCAATACATTTTATTCAAGAGTAATGATGCTATGGTAATGCATGATATTTGAAAATTGGATTTTTATAGTAAATCTTTTTTCTTTAACATAACTCAAAGTTGATGCAAGAACAGAAAAGATGTGTTTATTCAAGTCGAATCTATTGACCTATAATATTAATAAATTTTTTCGAAGAGTAAGGAAGCTATGGTAATGCATTATATTTGAAAATACGGTTTTTTATAGTGAAACTTTTTTCTTCAACATAATTCAAAGTTGATGCAAGAACAGAAAAGATGTGTCGATTCGAGTCGAATCGATTGACCTATAATATTAATACATTTCATTTAAGAGTAAAGATGCTATGGTAATGCATACATTTGAAAATCAGTTTTTTATATTAAAACTTTCTTCACTAACATAATTCAAAGTTGATGCAAGAACAGAAAAGATGTGTTGATCCGAGTCGAATCGTTTGACCTATAATATTAATACATTTTATTGAAGAGTAACGATACTATGGCAATGCATATTATTTGAAAATACGGTCTTTATAGTAAAACTTTTTTTTTCAACATAATTCAAAGTTGATGCAAGAATATAAAAGATTCCTTGGTTCAAGACGAATTGGTTGACTTACAATATAATTACATTTTATGAAATAGTAGGGAAGTAATGGTAATTTATATATTTTTGAAGTCGTTTTTTATAGTAAAAATTTTCTCATTCTCATAATTTAAAGTTGAAGCGAGAATAGAAAAGTTGTGTTGATTCAAGACGAATCGATTGAACCATAGCATTTATACATTTTATCGAAGAGTAAGGAAGCTATGGTAATGCATAATATTTGAAAACACGATTTTCCATAGTAAAACTTTTTTCACTAACATAATTCAAAATTGATTGATCTATAATCATTCATAATATTTGAGTCATCTGTTTCAAACAGAACAACTTTTTTCATCGACATAATTCAAAGCTGACGCATGAATAGAAAAGACTTTTTGATCATAAATTTTCAAATAGAGTAATTCTGACAATTTTTGTAAAGAAATCATAAAGCTGGGAAAGGGTTAGGGTGCGACAGAACTTTCTCCTTCCCTTTTCCAGCTCAAAAAATTATCATTTCGAATACAAAATTTGATTTGTCTGATTTGTCTTTGTGTTAAATTTTTTTTTTGTATTATTTTGTATTTTTTCATTCTTTGTACATTTCTATTTTTAAATTGATCAAAATGAAGACTTTGGTTTGTCTATTATTGAAAAAAATAACTAATGCTTCCTCTATGAGGAAGCAAATACATTTTCTAACGGGAAGCAAAGCGCTCGTGAAATGAGCACCATATAATTATAAATACAAACAAAGTGGAAACCCTCGAGATCGAATTCACAGCTAGTTTTCACTAATTTCGTAACTAAAGCGGCTTTCAAATACTTTCTTCAAAGTTACGTATTAGCGAATCTCTGCATTAATTTTTTTGGGTCAAAGCACTTTTACACAATTTTCAAAAATTTCTTACAATTTTTTAAAACGAGCTAACGAAACCAGATAAGCGGGAAAATTTTGTTTGAATCAAGTACTTTTAGCGAAAAAAACGTGTCGATTGACTGCACATTTATTTCTAATTCAAATTTAATTGACTCTTTTTGAACGGCTGCAGCTTAATTTTCGTAAACTTTTTGTTTGTTCGTAATCTTTCTCATAAGAATTTTTCGACTTGGATACACTGAAAATTCTCGCATCTAGTTATAATGGAAATCATTTCTCTTAACCAAAAAAAAAAAAAATCTGCCTGCTTAGCGGGCATATTCTCATCGCGCGCTTCGCGCGCGGCTTACAGTTAACATGTTATTTTAGTTTGTACCGTTTTTCAAAAAAGTTAATTTTTTTCATTTTGAATGTATTCTTATAACAAAAAATGATTACAAATTTATAAATCTTTTTTCAATGCACAATTTTTGTTCATTCATCTGTTTTCGTACCTTGCATCGTTTTTCAAAAATTTGATTTTTTTACTGTCAATGTTATTTTCACGAATAAAAAAAAAAAAAAAATGACGCATCCCATCGAAACATGATTAATAACAAATTTCTACCCCTTTTTCGGATAAACAAATTTTGCTCTCATTTTTTTCGTAGCTTGTGCTATTCGTCTAAAAATTTAATTTTTCTATTTTGAATGCTGTTTTTTACGAATAAACCAAAAATTACGCGTCATATCAAAAAGTGAATAATAACAAATTTGTAGATCTTTTTTAGGTGCACAATTTTGTTCCATTCATCTTTTGTCATATCTTGCATAGTTTTACAGCAAAATGTAATTTTTGATTTTTACATTCTCATTCTAATGAGAGGTATTAGTTTTAGGTAAAATTTGACTTTGTCGGTTTCATCAATATGAATTTTCAACGAAACATGTAGTAGTCAATATTTCAACCAAAAATATAATATTTTGAAATAAAAGCAGTTGAATTCAATAATAAAGACAAATTTTTAATAAAATGGTTGAATTTTAAACTATAAAAGAGTAAGATTCAATAAAAATTTTTACAACAAAATCGATATTTTTTTTACCAAAAACATAAATTTTCATCAAAAGAGTACAACACTCAATCCAAAACATAATTTTTCAACCAAGAAGAGTAATTTTTCAAAAATGGAATAGTTGAAGTTTCAAAAGAAAATGAATGTATAGCCAAAAAATAAAAGGTTATACAAAGTAGTTCAAATTTTAAGCAAGTAGTTTAATTTTTGATAAAAAACAACTTTTTCACAAAATAGTTGCATTTTCGATAAAATAATTATATTTTCAACCAAACAGTAGAATTTTTTACCAAGGAGTGTGAAGACCAAAATATGAAAGTAATTTGCAAACAAATTTAGTAATTATTGAACTTCACCGTTAAAGTTAAATTTATAACCACAAAAGATAAATTTTTAACAGAAAAAGATGACTTCTTTCATCATAAAAGATTTTTCAACTTTACCTGTGGAGGACCATCATTTCCCTCAACCTCTCAAATTGGTAACCTAATTTATGGACAGCCCCTAAATAGAGTTTTAATTTCAATTAAAATACAATTCTAAGGAATTTTTCAACGAATCATTTCAATTTATTGATCATTATCTCATGGACTCAAAATAAAATTTTAACACGTAACTCTGCGGGTAATAATGATAAAATTGATCACAATTTTAATTCACATAAATCACAACTCGACGCATCGGGGGTGGTAATTCATCAGTGGTTATACACATGTCATTTAGCGATTGGACATGACCAGTCTATACATCATGGCAAGATAATTGTAAACTTCATATTGATGGAAATTAGTCTCATATTTGACAAATTAATTAATCTATATATCATCCCCATAAAAAATACTTGATCAAGAACTATTATTTTTTTACCAGTTTGAGGGAGGGGGGGGGCTAAAAACTAAGATTGGTAACAAGGGAGGGGGTGTAAGTGGAAATAATGTTACGAACTATAGATAACATTCAGAACTTGAACGCAGTAAGTTATATTTTTGGTTCGGAATTCATCTCGTTTGGTTAAAAATTCTATCATTTCGATGAAAATTTAATTATTTTGTTGAAAATGCAACCATATTCTTGAAAAGTCATATTTTTTATCAAAAGTTCAACTCCTTTGTTAAACTAGCTTCAAATATTTTAAACGAGCATAACTTCCTTAATATTCAATAAAGTACGCTAATATTATAGATCAATCGATTTGCCTCGAATCAAGGAATCTTTTCCGTTCTTACATCAATTTTGAATTATGTTATTGAAAAAAGTTTTACTATAAAAAATCGTGTTTTCAAATATTATGCATTGCCATAGCTTGCTTACTCTTCAATAAAATGCATCAATGTTATGGGTCAATCGATTCGTCTTGAATCAACACAACTTTCCTATTCTCGCATCAACTCTAAATTGTGAGAATGAGAAAATTTTTACTACAAAAAACAATTTTAAAGATATATAAATTACCATAACTTTCCGACTCTTTAATAAAATGTATTAATATTGTAGGTCAATCGATTCGTCTCGAACCAAGGAATCTTTTATGTTATTGCATCAACTTTGAATTATATTGAAGAAAAAAGTTTTACTATGAAAAACCGTATTTTCAAATATTATGTATTAACATAGCTTCCTTACTCATCAATAAAATGTATTTATATTATAGTTCAATCGATTTGACTCAAATCAACACATATTTTCTGTTCTTGCATCAACTTTGAATTATGTTAATGAAAAATTTTTACTATGAAAAATCGATTTTCAAAATATATAAATTACCATAACTGTCCTACTCTTTAATAAAATGTATTAATAATATAGGTCAATCGATTCGTCTTAAACCAAGGAATCTTTCATATTTTTGCATCAACTTTGAATTATCTTGAAGAAAAAAGTTTTACTATAAAAAACCGTATTTTAAAATATTTTGCATTACCCTTCCTTGCTCTTCAATAAAATGTATTAATATTATAGGTCAATCGGTTCGACTCAAATGAGAAAATCTTTTCGGTTCTTGCATCAACTTTGAATTATGTTAATGAAAAAAGTTTTACTATAAAAAATTGTGTTTTCAAATATTATTCATTACCACAGCTTACTTACTCTTCAATAAAATGTATCAATAATATAGGTCAATCAACTCAACTCAAACCAAGGAATCTTTTATATTCTTGCATGAACTGTGAATTATGTTGAAGAAAAAAGTTTTACTATAAAAAACCGATTTTCAAAATATATAAATTAACTTCCTCACATTTCAACAAAATGTATCAATATTATAGGTTAATCGATTCGACTCAAATCACAACATCTTTTCTGTTCTCGCATCAACTTTGAATTATGTTAATGAAAAAAGTTTTACTATTAAAAACCGATTTTCAAAATATATAAATTACCATAACTTTCCTACTCTTCAATAAAATGTATTTATATTATAGGTCAATCGATTCGACTCAAATCAACACATCTTTTCTGTTCTTGCATCAACTTTGAATTATGTTAATGAGAAAAGTTTTACTATAAAAAACCGACTTTCAAAATATATAAATTACCATAACTTCCCTACTCTTTAATAAAATGTATTAATAATATAGGTCAGTCGATTCGTCTCAAACCAAGGAATCTTTCATATTTTTGCATCAACTTTGAATTATGTTGAAGAAAAAAGTTTTACTACAAAAAACCGTATTTTCAAATATTTTGCATTACCATAGCTTCCTTGCTCTTCAATAAAATGTATCAATATTATACGTTAATCGATTCGACTCAAATCACAACATCTTTTCCGTTCTTGCATAAATTTTGAATTATATTGTTGAAAAAAGTTTTACTATAAAAAATCGTGTTTTCAAATATTATGCATTACCAACGGCCATGCCACGCTAAAAAAAAACCAGTTCTCGTCAGATCACTGAAGTTAAGCAGCGTTGGGCGCGGTTAGTACTTGGATGGGTGGCCATTCGAGAATACTGTGTGCTGTTGGCATATTATGGGTGTGGTGAGCCCAAATTTGTAGTTATTTATAACTACAAGAAAACTATCCACCTAGAAACACTACCCGAATCGGGTAGTGTCACGCCTACCCTGAAAGGGAAATGGCTTAGTGGTATACCATAGCTTCCTTACTCTTCAATAAAATGCATCAATGTTATGGGTCAATCGATACGTTTTGAATCAACACAACTTTCCTATCCTCGCATCAACTTTAAATTATGAGAATGAGAAAATTTGTAATATAATAATCGATTTAAAAAATATATAAATTACCATAACTTCCCTACTCTTTAATAACATTTATTCATATTTTAGGTCAATCGATTCGTCTCAAACCAAGGAATCTTTCATATTTTTGCATCAACTTTGAATTATGTTGAAGAAAAAAGTTTTACTATAAAAAACCGTATTTTCAAATATTTTGCATTACCATAGCTTTCTTACTCTTCAATAAAATGTATTAATATTATAGGTCAATCGATTCGACTCAAATGAAAAAATCTTTTCTGTTCTTGCATCAACTTTGAATTATGTTAATGAGAAAAGTTTTACTATAAAAAACCGACTTTCAAAATATATAAATTACCATAACTTCCCTACTCTTTAATAAAATGCATTAATAATATAGGTCAATCAACTCGTCTCAAACCAAGGGATCTTTTATATTCTTGCATCAACTTTGAATTATGTTGAGGAAAAAAGTTTTACTATAAAAAACCGATTTTCAAAATATATAAATTAACTTCCTCACTCTTCAATAAAATGTATAAATATTATAGGTTAATCGATTTGACTCAAATCACAACATCTTTTCTGTTCTTGCATAAACTTTGAATTATGTTAATGAAAAAAGTTTTACTATAAAAAACGATTTTCAAAATATATAAATTACAATAACTTCCTCACTCTTCAATAAAATGTATTAATATTATAGGTCAATCGATTCGACTCAAATGAAAAAATCTTTTCTGTTCTTGCATCAACTTTGAATTATGTTAATGAAAAAAGTTTTACTATAAAAAACCGATTTTCAAAACATATAAATTACCATAACTTCCCTATTCTTTTATAAAATGGATTAATATTATAGGTCAATCGATTCGTCTTAAACCAAGGAATCTTTCATATCCTTGCATCACCTTTGAATTAAGCTAATGAAAAAAGTTTTAGTATAGAAAACCGATTCTTAAAATATTATTGAGTGCTAAAAAAAATGCAATAAATATTTTTTGAAATCCTTTGGTCAGTTTCAAGATATTAGTGAGAAAATAAGCTTTCCAAATTTGATCAATTTATCTGCAACCTTTAACTAGTTATCGTGTTCACAAAAAAGTGTGACATCCACGCACACATCCCCACACACACATCCTTACAATTGCTTAGAACATTGTATTAGACATTTTTAAATTGAGAAAGGTTTAATTAAATGAATTAAAAGTTTTTGAAAATGTTACCATTACAAAGCTTCCTCTATGAGGAAGCAAAGTTCATTTTTTTAGTTGAATATTCATCTCTATGGTTGGAAATTCAACTATTTTGATGAAAATTCGTTTCATGTTTGGTTGAAAATAAGTTTTTCAAACTGACAATTAAACTATTCCATTTTTGGTTAAAAATTTATCTTTTTTAGTTGAAAGTTCAACTTTTTGATTGAAAATTCATGTATTTTGTGGAAAATTCGTCTTTCTTGGAAGAAATTAAACCTTCTTGGTTGAAAATTTATCCTTTTTGGTTAAAAATCCAATTGCTTGGTTGAAATATCAACTGTTACATGCTTCGTTGAGAATTCATCTTTTTTGGTTGAAAAAACGATTATTTGAATGAAAGTTGAACTAATTTGTAAACAAATTATTTTTTTTATCAAGGATTCATAATTATAGTTGAAAATTCAATTCTTTTCTTTGAAATTAACTTTTATTTTAAAAATTCTACCGTTTTCTAGAAAATTCATCTTTTTGGCTTGAGAATTCAACAATTCGGTAAAAAATTATTAAACTGTTTGGTTGAAAATTAAACTTTTTGGTTGAAAAAATCATATTTTTGGGTTGAAAATTAAACTTTTTTGTAGATAAATCGTCTATTTGGCTTTACAATGAAATAATTTTGTTACAAATTGATGTATTTTGTTCAAAATTCATCACGGTAAAATATTAATCTTCTTGGTTGACAATTCATCTTTTTGGTTGAAAATTTAACAACTTGGTTGAAAAATCATTTTTTGTATGTTGAAATTTTTTCATCTGAAAATGTAACTATTTCATGTTTGGTTAAAACTTAATCCTTTAAATTGGATAAGCTGGAAATTCGACTTTTTTGGTAGAACACTAATCTTCTTGGTCGAAAATTAATCTTTTTAGTTGAAAATTTAACAATTATGTTGAAAATTCCTTTTTTTTCAAAGTTATTTTTTTATCAGAGTTTTTATCTGAAAATTTAACTATTCTATTTTTGGTTGAAACTTCATCCTGAATATTGTATATGTTAAATATTCAACTATTTTGTAGAAAATTTATGTATCTTGTTGAAAAGTCGTCTTTTTGGACAGAAAATTAATCTTGTTTGTTGAAAGGTCAACTTTTGGGTTGCAAATTCAACTATCTTGTTAAAAAATCATCTTTCTTGATTGAAAATTATATTTCTTGTTGAAAATTCATCTTTTCCGTTTTAAAAAACTTCATCATTCATCATTCACGGTAAAAAAATCATCTTTCTGGTTTGAGAATTAACTTTTTTGATGAAAATTCAACTGTCTTCTAGAAAATTTTTCTCTTTTGGTCTCGAAAATTCAAATATTTGATTGGATTGTATTCTTTTTTGTTTGAAAATTCGACCATTTCATTCAAAATGCATTTCTGTATGCTGAAAATTCAACTATTTGGTTAGAAATTCAAATATTTTGTTAAAAATCTAATTATTTTTGGAAAATTAAACTATTTCGTTAAAGTCATCATTTTCATTCGACAATTCAACTATGCTGTCAAAAATTCATCATTTTGGATTGAAAATTCATTTTTTGTGGTAGAAAAGTCATCCTTCTTGATCAAAAATTTGGTTGATGCAACTGTTTGGTTGAAAATTAATTTTTTCTTAAATTCGTCTTTTTGTATTGAAAATTCATATCTTAGAGTAGAAAATCTTTTTTGGTTTAAAACTCAACTATTTTGTTGAAAATGCAATATTTTTCGGCTTCAAATTTTAGGAATTTAAAGTGTTTCGTATTGAATTCAATAGTTTATCTACATTTAATCCGAAAAGACATAAAAAGCCATAGAAACAGGAGAGCTTGCATGAAAAAATGCATGGACGTGAAGGAAGCTAGAGAAGTATGTTAGGACAGAAAAGTGTGGCGACAAATAGTTTATAAAAAGAATGTGAGTATAGTGAATGACGCCTGAAACAAAAGACCTTGGATACTAATGGGCCCTAGTGGAGAACCTCACTTAACAACCTTGTGAAGCTCTTCACTTGGGGTGATCGCTGGAGAGATTGATCAGCCACCTGGGTCGGAGCAGTGTTGCGGAACGACATTGTTATTTAAATAAATAACACGAAAATTCTAGATCAATCTAAAAAATCTATACCTCCTTCCCAACACTACCATTCTCCAACCGAGGAAGTCACGCCTACCCCGAAAGGGAAACGGCGCAAAAACTCCCAATTTTCAATTTAAAAAAAAACACAAACAAGAAATTTTTCCGAAAAAAGCTTTCTGTTACTACCGGTATAATTGCCTTTAGATTGTCTGGTTAAAATTTTACATTAAACAATGCATCCTTGCAGACGTATTATGTATGTGGCGAAAACCCGAGTCGTTCTAAGAACCTTAAGGGTTGCCTAAAATTTGAAGAAAAGATGTCACCTTAGAGTTACATAGGAAACTTTTGCGTGAAAGAGAATATATTTTCTCGGGAAGTAACAAGTAGAAAAGCGTTTGTGAAACTGGAAGATCCTTTTCTGTCGTCGAGACAAAAAGACATTCTTTACAAAGGCTGACAAACCCAAGTGAACACTAACGACATAATGTACGATCGTGTGGCTTCAGCCCACATTGGATTCTAGTTACGATAAGGGTTCGTAACTTGTTCGCGAACAGCCGACAAGCTCACCTGTTTTGATAACATCGTTTACTCATCAAGTTTCCAAATCTGTCGATGCAAGCTTTCATCATATTATATTGTAACCAACCTAATCTTTGAAAAGCGATTTGAGAAAAAAAGTGACTGAAAGTGACTGTGTGACTTCTTGACAGTTTTAGAGTTCTTCTTACCCCAGGGGTCGACCACTCTGATTTTTTGTGTACCAGGAATATATTCCCTAAAGAATAATCGGGAATATACAGAATATAACGGAATATTCGGGAATACAAAGAATATGAAGAATATAAGAATATGTAGGAATATGAGAGAATATGTAGGAATATATTTAAATTATGTATATTAAATTACATATTATATACATTCTCACCCTTTCCTTCAAACACCATAATTTTTGTTTTATTTATTTTAATTTTGAGGCCTATGTTCTTCATGCTTATATTCAGTTTGCTCAACATTCTTAACAAATCTTCGACTGACTCTGCCGTAACAACCTTATCATCTGCAAACGCTAACCCACGTACCATCACTGTCCGGAGATCCACAAATAGTCATAAATGAAATAATAAATAAATTAATAAATAAGGGGTCATCCACAAATTACGTAAGGTGTTTTTCTGAAATTTTTTAACCCCCTTCCCCCATGTAAAATACCTCCCTCCCTCTCCAATTCTTGCTAAAATTTTATAAACTTAGGAAACGGGATTACATATAAAATATAAACTCTGCTAATTAAATAAACGTACAAGCTCAACGAAATTAGTTTTAGAAAATTAAATATTAACTATTACATTTTTTGTTGAGAATTCATCTTGTTTGTTTAGAAATTCAACTAGGTAATTTATACACGGCCCCTTAAATCAGATTAGACCATTTAAAAGTTAAGCATTAAAACTTTATTGAGTTCAAAAAAAGATATGTAAAATTAAATAATATCAATTTAGAAAACCTAACAATTCCACGTCATAATCGGTCATGACAAAACAATAAACAATTTCAAAATTAAAGTAATAATATGTACTGAAACTTAAACAATTTTGAATTTAAAGTATTTAAAACTAACAATCTAAAATTAGTTATCCGAAGTCAATAACTTTTAAGCTTGTATGAATGACAAGTAAATTATTATTCAATTTATGTGCAATTTATAATAATTTCAAAGGCACCAGATAAAAAGCTATAAAAATACAATCGGTGAACGGAAGGGATGGAATCGGGGAATATAATATTTCAGAATATTTGTGAATATTTAGGAATACTTCTGAATATGTGGGAATATGTAGGAATATGAGGGAATATTTGGGAATATCAAGAATATTTGGGAATATAAAGAATATCAAGAATATCTGGGAATATTGAAAGAAGAATATAATTAATCTTTTTAGTAGAAAATTTAATGACTTAGTTTTATTTTTCGTTGAAAATTAATTTCTGAAATTAAAAATTTAACTATTCAAGTTAAAGGTTCATAATTTTTGTTAAAAATTCAACTCGTGGGTTGAAAGTTCAACTACTTTGTTAAATTAATTCTAGATTAAATTAAATTATATAATTATTAAAAATTGCACATCCATATAAGAAATTACGCAATTTGTGATTCAAGTTGAGAAATAGAATAATAACGCATATATTTATTAAATAATAGCATATTTTAAAAAGATGAATTCTTCACAAAATACATCAAATTTTAACCAAATAGTTGAATTTTCAACCAAGAAAATTAATTTTCTACCAGAAAAGACGACTTTTCAAGAAAATACATACATTTTTAACCAAATGGTTGAATTTTCCAACAAGATTTATTTTCTACTAAAAAGACAATTTAAAAAAAATACCATACATTTTCAACTAAACAGTTTGAGCAATGGATGTGATGTTAATCCAAATTATATTTAAATAATTTTTAGTTTATATTTGTTTCGTTTCTGAAATGTTTTACCTAAATAATTGAATTTTTATACTAAAAAGATTAACTTTAACCAAAAATGTAATAGTTAAATTTTCATTTAAGAGAATTATTTTTGAATTAAAAAAAAAATTAAACAACAGTTGAATTTTCAGTTTAAAAAATGACTTTTTAATTTCAAAATACGAATTTCCAACTAAAATTATGTATCTTCAACCAAAAAAATTAATTTTCAAGAAAGTAATTCAACTTTCAACCAAGAGGTTGAATTTTCAACCTAAAAAAATGAACTTCTGACGAAAAATGTAATAGTTGATATTTCATCAAAAAAGTTTTAATTTAAAATAAATAAAATTTACCAACAAAAACGAATTTTCAACAACATACTTGAATCCTAAACTAAAATAGTTTTTTTGTTTGCAACAGAACAGCTGTATTTTTAATACAAAAAATTTATTTTCTCTAAAAAAAGACGGATTTTCAACAAAATACATACCTTTTTAACCAAATATAGTTGAATTTTCAACCAAAACAGACGAATTTTCAACCCCAAGAAGAATTTTTAATGAAAGAGATAAGATTAACTTTTTTATGAAATAGTTGAATTAAAAAAATAATAATTTCAAACAAAAAATTGAATTTGCAACCAAATAATTGAAAACTTTCAAACAAAAGAGACAAATTTTTAACAAAATAATTTAAGTTTAGCCAAATAGTTGAAATTTCAATAAAAATAGACGAATTTTCAACAAAAAAGTTAGTTTGCAACCAATAAAGATGAATTTTTGACCAAACAGTTGAATTAAAAAAAATTCAACCAAATAGTTAAACTTTTAATCAAAAGAGACGAATTTATAAAGAAAGACTTGATTTTTAACTTAGAAAGATGATTTTTCAACCAAAACAGATTACTTTTTCGCCATAAAAGATGCATTTTCAATCCACAGGAACGAATTTTCTATTTAAAAAAATAAATGTTCAAAAGACAGTTGAATTTTCAACCAATGAAGATAAATTTTCAACAAAATAATTCATTTTTCAACCAAATGGTCGAATTTTCAAATAAATGAGAATTAACCTCAATCAAAACAGGCGCATTTTCAAACAAATAGTTAAATTTTAAAGACAAAACGTAACAAAATAAATTAATTTTTAATGAAATAGTTGGATTTGCAGCCAGAAAAACGAGCTTTTCAGAAGACAGTTAAATTTTCAACCAAAAAAGTCAATTTTCAAACAAGAAAGATGAATTTTCAATCCAAAAGGATTATTTTTTCATCCAAAAAGCCGAATTTTTAACAAAGCTGTTGAATTCTCGACCATAAAGGATGACTTTGTAAAAAAAAAAATGAATTTTTAATAAAATAATTCAATGTTCAACGAAATAGTCGAATTTTTAACCAAAAACAATTAACTTTCAACCATAAATAGATGAATTTTCTTACTGGGTTCTATTAATTCAGTTCGCATTTAAGTGAAAAAACAAGAAAATGGGAAGTTTCTTCAAAACAGGGGAAAGGAGGAATTCTTCAAAAAAGTGGAAAAAATATCTAACTGCCAATGCTTGCAATTTGAAAAAATTAAAACTTTTAATTCGGATTCACAAAGTTAGAAATTACTCAATTTCACACGCTCTTAGTTAAAAATCTTCTCAGAATAAATCTTTAAGGAGAAAGTATTCAATTTTTAATGTTTCTATTTGAAATTGTACAATTTTTTCTAGTTTGAATTTCCATTTTAAAAATTTAATTGTGAAAAAAATTGAAAGTAAGTACAGCGAACTTCTGAGGAAAACGGAAAAAGTCGATAAGTAGGTGAAGAAGGGAAATAAGGGGAAATGAGGAGAGGGAAAATAGGATAAATGAGGGTGGGGAAGTAGAAGAAATGAGAGGATCAGCGGGAAATTAGAGGAAAGTTGGGAAGTAGGGGACATAAGAGGTGGGGAAGTAGGGCAAATGAGTGGAGGGGACGTAAAGGAAATGGGGTGAAGAAAGTAGGGGAAGTAAGGAATCGGAAGTAGGAGAAGTAGAAGTAAGGAGAAGGGAACTAGGGAACTGAGAAGGGTAGGAGAAGTGAGGAGAAATTAAAGGAGGGGAAGTGAAAGAAAAGGAAATTAAGGAAAAAGTCGATTAGTAGGGGAAGAAGGGAAATAAGTGGAAATGAGGAGAGGGAAAATAGGATAAATGAGTGTGGGGAAGTAGAATAAATGAGAGGATCAGGGGAAATTAGAGGGAAGTTGGAAAGTAGGGGACATAAGAGGTGGGGAAGAAGTTGGAATGAGGGGAGGGGACGTGAAGGAAACAGGATGAATAAAGTAGGGGAAATGAGGGATGGGTAGTAGGAGAAGTAGAAGTAAGGAGAAGGGAACTAGGCAAGTGAGAAGGGTAGGAGAAGTGAGGAGAAATGAAAGAAGAGGAAGTGAGGGAAGAGGAAATTAAGGGAAATGTGAGGTGGGGAAGTAGGTTAGTGCGAATGAGTAGAGAAGGGGAAGTGAGAGCTGGTGAATGGGAATGGGGTTAGTGGAGTGTTTTCTGGAAAAGTAATGAGGGGGAAAATAGAGGAGAGAGATGTTAGTGAAGGCAGAGAAAGCGAAGGTTGATGTGAGGGGCGGGGAAGTAGGGAGAGTAGGGGATGGAAAGTATAAGAGGGGGAGGTTTTTCATCTGTAAATGTTCGTGAGATGTCATATTAACATAAAAAAATCAAAAAATCTGAATGTGGTTTTAATAATTTCATGTGAAATGAGTATAAAGCGGGTTTGAATTTCAAGGAGTGGATGGAGGAAATCAAGAGGAATACGCGCTCCATCGGAAATCCACTGGGAGGAAGCGTGCTGAGAGGGTCAAAGTTCGAGAATATCCGTCCTCGAGAAATCAGGAAGCACTCGAACCTGACCACATAGAAGCTGCTGCTCCAAAAGCAAAATGAAAACGATAATAAAACTTTTATTCTCGAGAACTGACCTGTGCCAATTTTAACCTCTCATCAACTTTTCTCAAGCAGTTCAAATAATTCGGTGATATCCCTTCGACAAAGGAAATTAAACCTAGAGGAAATCAAAGTTAGAAGAAATTGGCGGTGAAGTAATTATCATAAAAAGCCAAATTTAATCAGAATTATTATCAAAATTATTATGAGGTAAAGAGGCTGACAGATTTTTATAGGGTGACCGCAAAACTTCCTTTTGAAAATTCCCGGACTTTTTCCTGATTTTTCCCTGACTAATCTCTCATTTTCTCTTTTAATTTATTTACTTATTTCAACCGGAAGAAATTACTTTTCTAATTAAATTTATTCAGAAGAAGATCTTCTCCTTTTACTCCGCTGGGATTCGAACACCAGGTCAACTGATTTCCAGTCAGGTGCTCTAATCACTGAGCTACTAGAGAGATTAGAGGAAGAATCCTTTTTCTGAAATACGCTTTATTATGCAAGATGTTATATACAAAT
>CAKNYM010053000.1:70255-95445 GCA_932195095.1 Andricus curvator
TCGGATCGATCGTTACCATCTCCGATGATAATACAGATTCCTAGTAATAATTACTTTTCTACCATAAAAGATGAATCACCAATCCAAAACGACTAATTTCCTGCCAAATAGTTGAATTTTCGACCAGAAAAGGTAACTTTTTAACAAAAGTTAAATTTTTAAAGAAATTGTCAAATTTTAAACAATATAGTCAAATTTAAAAAAAAAAGATTAAACTATAACTAAAAACAGTTGCATTTTACACCAAATAATTGAATTTTTGTAAGTTGAATTTTCAACCAAAAAAACATGAATTTCACAAAATACTTAATTTTTAATTCAAAAGGACGAATTTTTAACAGAACAGATAAATTTTCGGGGAAAAAATCAGTTTTTCTCAAAATAGTTAAATTTTCAACAAAATAATTAATCTTTCGACAAAACAATTAAATTTTCAACAAAATAATTAAATTTTCGACAAAATAGTTTAATTTTAATCCGAAAAGATGGATTCTTAACCAAAAATATAAAACTTGATATTTCAAACAAAAAAGATGAAATTTCTACCATGAGAGATGTTTTTTTAAAATAAAAAAGAACACAAGAACCAATTGTCAAGAAATAAATATTTTTCAGTAAGCAAAGAAAAGAGAAATCATAAAAATTGTTCAAATTTCAAATAAAAAGACGAACTGTATGTAATAAAGTTGAATTTCCAAACCAAAAATATGTCTTTTCAACAAAATTATTGAATTTTCAACAAAATAGTTAAATATGTAACCAGACAGATGAATTTTTAAACTACAAAGATCAATTTTATTCTCAACAAAAAATGCAAAACTGGATATTTCTACCAACAAAGAAGAATTTTCAACAAATTACATAAATGTTGAAATACATAATTGAACTTTCAACTAAAAAAGATACGTTTTCATCCAAAAATGCAACAGTTAAATTTTCAGTAAAAAAACAATTTACAAAAAAAAAAGATTTTTTAGTCAAGAAAGAAAAAAAATTTTATCGAAATTCTTTAACTTTTAAAGCGCAATTGCATTTCATAATGAAAAGATTATTTTTTTACCAATAAAGATGAACTTTCAATTAAAAACGATAAATTTCCAACAAAAATGGGAAAAGTTATATTTTAATCCAAAAAAAGACGAATTTTCAACTAAAATATATCAATTTTCAACAAAAAATGGAAAAGCTATATTTTGAGTTGGAAAAATAATTATAAACAAAGTTAACAATGGATTTTCAACAGAATAATTTGATTTTCATTTACAGAGATGGAAATTTTACAGAAAAAATTTAACAAAGTGGTTCAACTTTTACCAAAATAGTTGAATTTTTAATTAAAAAAGATCAATTTTCAGTAAAACAGGTAAACTCTCAACCAAAGAGATGAATTAATTTTCAATTAAAAAAAAGAATTTTATACGAAATTGATGAATTTTCAATGAAGTTGATGAATCTTCAAAAAATCTTTTAACAAAAAGTAAGATATAAGTTTCAACCTTCAACCAAGTTGTTGAAATTTCAACCAATAAAGATGAATATTCATCAAATGATGTAATAGTAAATATTGTAACCAAAAAATATTTTCATTTTAAATAAGAAATAGTTGAATTTAGCCAAAAAGTGAATATAAAAAAAAAAATTTTTTTTCCCTGACCATTAATATTGAAAGACCAGAATTTTAATCTTGCAACATTTTGAGCATAGAATCTTTTATAAACGAAGTAAAACTATTTCAAATTACAATTTTAAAATGTAAAATTTATTATCCTTGACAGTTATTTAAAATGCCTCTAATAGAAGTTCCCAGATTTTCGCAAAGATTTTTTTCAAAATCCCTGTCTTTTCCTTGATTTCCAGGCATTCCCTAACCTACGGTTATTCTGTAGTCCTATTTTTTTTCATGAATAAATAATTAAATTAAATCATTATTATACCATCAAGCCAAATCCCTTTCGGGCTAAGTATAACTCACACTGTTCTAGTCTAATTATCTCTCTAGCAATCACCCCAGGCGAAGAGCTTCATAAAGTCATCATACTTCATAGATCACACAAAAATATGCAAACTGACTGATAATTCCATATTAAGATCCATATTCTTTACTCCAATTGCATCCACTAAACAAAGCAATTTGTTGAGAAAAAAAAAATATTTTCAGACAAAGGTTTGTCAAATAAAAAAGAAAGATGGTACAATTATTGTCAGTTATATATCACATAACATTGACTTGTAAAAATCGAAGGAAAAATCTCACCTCGTATCACCGAGTTTTGGCGCGTCTGCACCGGAAGCAGTATACTTTCATAGGTGACGCCGTTTAACGAGGCGTTGTCATGACAACCGCGCCGATAAATTTGGACAACCAGGAAAACGTGTTCTATTTCTCATTCGATAGGAGGAAGAAAAACAGAACTCGAGAACGTTTGCTTTCTTGATTACTCCCCAAATGGGTCCCTTGAGAATTCTACCAAGCCACCGACTTACTTAATCACTTTAAAATGACAATCGTAAAGAAAATTAAGTACGCCAAACAAAAAAAGAAGAAAATTTGAATAGCGTATTTTAAATCTAAGATGCTTTCTCCATTTTATGAATACTTAAATTCGTATTTAATCGTTGGACCTTCTTATGCGCTCATTCATGCACATTTATAAAAAAATAATGAGCTCAATCAATTAATTAAAGCAGAGGGGTTACTGAAATTTTTGGTTACATTTGTCTTAGAAATTGATTCTTCTGCGAAAAAGTGAGATAAAAAGATTTTTTTTAATCTTTTGGAAAACTCATTTAATTTCGCGTCGACTGAGTCCTACTATAAGGAATTTTTATTAATAGGGGCCGAGATAGCATGTGAGAAAAACCAACCTATCTTCCGTTTTTGAGCAATTTTTACATTCTCATCAAAGACGGTATTAGATTTGTTTAAAATTTAACCCCCCCCCCCCCCCCCCTTTTTTGTCAAATTTCCACGTTTTGAGACCTTCTGAACCCAAAAAACAGGTTTTCGTGAATTTTTCTGTCTGCATGTGTGCATTAGGGTGGTCCAAAAAACGCTTTTCGAGCTACAGCGCAAGTCCCCCCCCCCAAAAAAAAAGTTTCCATTTCCGGAGAAAAAAAAATCCCTAATTTTTTTTTCGAAATTCGAATATTAACACGTGCCACCCGGCACTTCAAAATCCCATTTAATTAACATGGGGAAATTTTGGATTTTCGAAAAATTGAACTCATACTCCAGGGTTTGATCGAAACGTGCCAAACTTTTTAAGGATTGAAGAGGAGTACCTATGAAATAAAAGCATACTGATAACTTTTATTTTTAACCCACCCTTACCGTCCCACAGCGCCCAAAATATGACCCAAAAATCAAAAAACTACATTTTTACGTATTATTGTTACTTTTTAGCAATTTCCGTCGTCTTTTTCATACGAATAATTACTAATGGACAATTTGAATATTTTTCATTACTTTTTAAGCAATTTTTAATCGTTTAAACAAATGTAACTTATTTAAACAATTATTTATTCCCAAAAAATGTAAAAAAATAATCGTATTTTCTGATTGAAATGTAATAGTTTGTCATTGTTTGGAGTAGTAATTTTGTTTAAAAAACATTATGTAATTATTTAAACAATTACAATGGCCAACGGCCATGTCACGCTGAAAAAACCAGTTCTCGTCAGATCACTGAAGTTAAGCAGCGTTGGGGGCGGTTAGTACTTGGATGGGTGACCATTCGAGAATACTGCGTGCTGTTGGCATATCATGGGTGTGGTGAGTCCACACTTGTAGTTATTTATAGCTACAAGAAAACTATCCACCTAGAAACACTACCCGAATCGGGTGGTGTCACGCCTACCCTGAAAGGGAAATGGCTTAATGGTATACTACTATACTACTACTTATTGTTTATTTTCAAAATTTCTAAAAATTGACCCGGAGATGTCCACTTATTTCTCAAATTTGTATCCCATGCTACTTTTTGTTGAATGATTATATAATTTTGATACATATCTTTTAATTTTAAATAAATTTCTATTTGTTTAAACAATTTTGATTTGCTTAAGCAGTTTTTTTTCGATAACTTAAAAAAAATAAAATACACATCATTATTTTTCCGACTGTATAGTGTATAGAAAGAATATATTAACCATTTTTTAATTGTTCAAACAAATATAATTTGTTTAAACAATTATTTTTCCAACAATATTTTTTAAATCGTATTTTCTGAATTAAGCATAATATTAAATGATTTCGAGGAGTAATAAATTCTGTTAAAAACATCACAATCACCTCCATTTTTAAAAGATTTTCGAGCGGCAAATTTGAAACAAGTTCAACGCTGCATGTGTGAATTACAGAAATAACTTGAAAACAGTCTTATAAATAATCGTATGAAGCTAAAAAGAAAATAAGCGACACGTTTTAATATTTATAACGTGTATGAAAATGTAAAAAAGCAATCTGTTGAAACTTGAATCATAATTTGCATTAGTGAATGTGCTTTTTTATAATATAATTATGATAAAGATTGTAAAAATATGAAGAAAGCAATAATAAATACACTTTTATGATTTAAATTTTATTATGGCTTTCATGATTTATTTAGTAATGCGCCAAAGAAGATGTAAACTATCCATACTCAATTCGAAAGAAATTTGAAAAAAAAAAAAATAATTAATTGTATAAAAAATAACATAAAGTTTTAAGCAGAATTTATCACTCCTCGCAATCATTCAATATTATGTTTAATTCAGAAAATATGATTTGAAAAATATTTTCGGAAAAATAATTGTTTAAACAAATTATATTTGTTTAAACAATTAAAAAATGGTTAATATATTCTTTCTGTACACTATACAGGCAGGAAAATAATTATATGTATTTTATTTTATTTAAGTTTTTCAAAGTTATCGTAAAAAAAATGCTTAAGAAAATCAGAATTGTTTAAAAAAATAGAAATTTACTAAAAATTATAAGAAATATATCAAAATTATATAATTATTCAAAAAAAAGTAGCATAGGATACCAATTTGAGAAAAAACTGGACATCTCTGGGTCAATTTTTAGAAATTTTGAGAATAAACAATAAGTAATTGTTTAAATAATCACATGATGTTAAAAAAAAATACTACTCCAAACAATGACAAACTATTACATTTCAATCAGAAAAAACGATAATTTTTCACATTTTTTGGGAATAAATGTTTGTTTAAATAAGTTACATTTGTTTACACAATTAAAAATTGTTTAAAAAGTCATGGAAAATATTTAAATTGTCCATTAGTAATTATTTGTATGAAAAAGACGACGGAAATTGCTAAAAAGTAACAATAATACGTAAAAATGTAGTTTTTTTATTTTTGGGTCATATTTGGGGCGCTATGGGGGGGGGGGGGGGTAAGGGTGGGTTAAAAATAAAAGTTATTAGTATGATTTTATTTCATAGGTACTCCCCTTCAATCCCTAAAAAGTTTGGCACGTTTCGATCAAACCCTGAAGTATGAGTTCAATTTTTCGAAAATCCAAAATTTCCCCATGTTAATTAAATGGGATTTTGAAGTGCCCGGTGGCACGTGCTAATATTTGAATTTCGAAAAAAAAAAATTATGGATTTTTTTTCTCCGGAAATGGAAACTTTTGGTGGGGGACTTGCCCTCTAGGGTGAAAAAAAATTTTGCAATGCATTTTTTGACCACCCTAGTGTGCATGTATGCGTGTGTGTGACAGATTGGATTGGGCTTTGGTATACTCTTCAAGTGTCCTAAAAGGAACGTCAAGTTCGTTAGCCAACCATTTTGGATAAAAATTCGAAAAGTGAGCGGATTTAAAAAATTTTTGAGACCACTTTTTTTTGAAGATTTAAAAATTCTATGTACGGATGTTCGTAGTTCTCAAAAAGAGGAACAATTTATCCCCATGATTTTTTTGATAAAACAAAAACTACTGCAGTTACACCATTTACAAAATTAAAAAAAAAAAATGAACATTTCAAGTCAAAAAACGCACGATATGAAAGAAGTCAAAAGGAGAAAACCGTTACTTTTTGAACACCCATCAATATTGTCCTAACAACTTTTTCAATTTTTTGAAAAATCAATAATTCAAATTTCGATCGCACAAAAAACAATGAAAAATCAAAAATTCAATTTTACGGTCAAACTATGCAAGATATGAAAAAAGATGAAGAAATAAAAATTGTGCATATAAAAAAGATCCACAAATTTGTTATTGATCCCTTTTTAATAGGATGCGTAGTTTTTGTTTTATACGTAAAAATAGCATTAAAAATATAAAAAAATAGAAAAATTAAATTTTTGGAAAAACGACGCAAGACACGTAAAAAGATGAATAGATCAAAATTGTGCATTTAAAAAAGATCTGTAAAATTTATCAGCAATCACTTTTTAATAGAATGCTTAGTTTTTGTTTTAATCTTAGAAAATAAAATTAAAAATGAAAGAATTAAATTTTTGAACAAACGACACAAGCTATGCAAAAAATTAATAGACAAGAGTTGCTCACACAAAAAAGAGCTATACAAATTTGTCATAAATAATTTTTTTAAAGAAGCGTATTTTTTTTCAATTATAAAAAATTTCATTAGAAATAAAAAATTTAATTTTTTGAAAACCCACACACGAGAATGAAATTTGCACTACAGAGTTTTTGAAAATCGAAAATTCAGGATTTTTGGTTTGATCGAAAAAAAGAAAATCTCAAAATAATTCATAAATTCTTTTTCCCCTCAAAGCTGAAGCAATTTCAATTTGCAAAGGGAAATAAATTTCATTCTCACGTGCAAGCTTAAGACGGGATGTTTCACGTGCTATGACCATTATTATTGTAATACTGATGTAATTATTATTATCACAATAATATTCGGGGACTGTGATGATATCAAATTATTCACCAAAATATAATAAAAAATTAAGATTTAAATAGTGAAAAACACGGAAAAATTTATCTGAAAATTTATGTGCAACCTCCAGCTGAAATTGATTTCTCATTTTTTTGAAAGGTACAAAAATTCAAGTTTTCAATTCCAGAAACACAACAGAATATTTTTAAAATCAATTTATCAATATTTAATATAGCATATTCAAAAATGTTGAAAATGTTCTATTTTGTTTTTGGAAATGAAAATTCGAATTTTGGAATACTCAGAATACTTTTCCTGTAAGTGAAACAATCATAGCCAATTTTTTTAGAAGGTTTCTGGTAAGCAACAATAATATGAAATTAAACATTTGAAAAAATGTTCATAATGTTCTGTTCGAACAAAACAATATAATTTTAAATATAATATATATGTTATATATATATATACATATTATATATATAATATCTATACCATTAAGCTATTTCCCTTTCGGCGAGCCTCTAGGGGTAAGCGTGACACTACCCGATTCGGGTAGTGTTTCTAGGTGGATAGTTTCTTGTAGTAAATAACTACAAGTGTGGGCTCACCACACCCACGGCCGCCAACAGCAACGCAGTAGTATCAGACGGTCACCCATCCAAGTACTAACCGCGCCCAACACTGCTTAACTTCAGTGATCTAACGGGAACTGGTGTTTCCAGCGTGGTATGGCCGTTGCCATATAATTTTAAATAACCAATTATAAAATTATTTCCCCACCATTTCCTCCGTCCAGAATAATTTTATATCCGCTTACTCGATCCGGGCCTTCAATTTCGTAGTATTATTTATTTAATTCCAAGAAATGAATTAAAAAGCTGGAAGCAGGCCTCACAGCCCCTATGGCATAAAATATAGGGACCAAAGGGTACTTTCTGTCACGCTCATAGGGTACTTTTTTCGCCCTCGAAGGGTAACAAATTCAGGATAAATTCGCAAGACTACAAAACAATTCAATTTAAATTCAAAAAAATCAAAAGAATTGGAAAAAATTATTAAAATCAAAAATTTCCATTGATTTCCGTAAAATTAAAATGATTTTAGAGGAATCTAAGGGAAAAGAGAAGAATTTAATGAAATTCATAAAAATTCCAGGTGAATTCAGAAGAATTTGATGGAGTGCCTAAGAATTCAAGTGAGGGTTAAAAGACTTCAGGGTCAATAAAATAAAAACTTTTGAAAATTCAAAAAAATCCATTCAAATAAGTAGAACTGAGTAAATTTAGAAGAATTCAAGTAAACTGAAAAAATTCAAGAGAATTCCTAAGAATCTAAACGAATTCAGGTCAAATCCCAAAAAATAATTTAAAATCTCTTCAAATCTTTGAAAACCTACTAATTTATAACCGAAATACAATTTAAATGAATTCGAAATAATTTAAAAATCGAAAAAATTGCATTGATTTCAGTAAAATTTGAGTGAATTTAGATGAATTTAAGGGAAATGAGAATAATTCGATTAAATTCATAAAAAATGAAGCTGAATGAAAAAAGCAATGAAGCGAATTGAAAACAATTTGAAAACATGAAAAAATTCACTGAATTGAGTAAGTTTGAAATGAGTTTAGAAAAATTGAATTGAATTGAACAAAGACTTTTCTTAAATCCATTGAATTGAGTAGAATTGAGTGAATTTAGAAGAATTCAAAAGAATTCAGGATACATTAATACAAATGCAGGGCAAATTCTCAATGAATTGTAAAAAATATTTGAAAATCTCTTCAAATCTTTGAAACCCTACTAATTTCTAACCAAAAAAGTGATTAATGACTACAAAACAATTCAAAATAATTCAAATGAATTGGAAATAATTTTAAAAATCCCTTAAAATTATTAAACCCCTTTGGAAACCCCTTAAAATTGTTTAAATCTCTTGAAAATACCTTGTAATCTTTTAAATTACTCTAAAATATTTAAAAGACTTTGAAATCCCTTCAAACTATTGAAATAAATAAACAATTTCTGGGAATCTTTTAGAATGTCCTAAAATATTTCAAATCCTTTAAAATCTTTTGAAATTCCTTGAAATTGTTTACAAGCTCTAGAAAATGTCAAAGAATTTTTGAAAAATACCTTAAAATATTTCAAATCCTTTGATAATTTTATCAATTGAATAAAAAAAATGCAATTGAATTCCAAAGAATTTAAAAGAATTCAGTATAAATTAATAAGAATTCAGGGTGAATTCCAAAAACTAATTTAAAAACTCGTCAAATCTTTGAAGCCTTTAAAATCCATTAAAATATTATTCAATCCCGTGAAATTCTATGAGATCTGGCGATATTTGCTGAAATCCTGGAAAATTTATTAAAATACACTGAGAGCATTAAAAAACCCTTACAATCACTGAAATACTCGAAAACCTTATAGAATCGCGTGAAACCTTTTAAAATATCATAAAACCTTATAGGTCCTGTAAAATCATTACATATCTTCAAATTATTGAAATCAATTAACAAATTTTTTGGAATATTTTAATATTTCCTAAAATATTTCAAATCCTTTGAAATCCTAATAAATACCTCACTTATCGTGAATAAATTCTATGAAAGTCACTAAAATATTATAAAATCCCGTGAAATTCTAAGAAAATTCTTTATCCTAAAATATTTTAAATGCTTTGAAATCCCTTCAAATGAAATTGATTATTAATTACTTGGAATCTTTTAAAATTTCCTGAAATATTTCAAATTAAAAGCTCTTGAAATGCCTTAAAAGTTTTAAAAATACCCTAAACTCTTAAAAATCCCTTCAAATTATTGAAATCTATTGAAAATTTCTGGGAATCTTTAACAATACCGTGAAATATTTCAAAAGAATTTAAGACACTTCAGAAATAGGTATAGACCTAAATTGAATAACGATTAACCCATGAGTTAGTTTACTGAAAGAAAAGTCACTGATGTGATCTTTTCATTAAAAAAAGTGACCAATAATTGATTTGAGAAAAGAAAGTGAATAATAGTGACTGTGGCAACCCTGATTATTTTTCACAGTTACTTCTTACAGAAATTCCCTGATGTTTGCTAGTTTTCAAAATGCTCGACTCTTGGAAGCTTTGGTCTTTTTATGAATTTTTTTAAAGTTCAATCATGGGCTGCAAACAGGGTTCCATAGGGACAAAATCTTGAAAAAATGGTTCTTTAGGGACCTTGACCTTTGTTTTGTGCGCTACTCAAGATATTTCCAGGCCTTTCCAAAAGAAAATCATCTAAATAAAGAGAAAAAAATTCTTAATTCCGATTTGACAATACCTTCTTTGGGTGGCACATATCCATGAACCTCGCAGTAACTTCCTGCAATTCCGGTAGAGCCGGGTGTGTCCAAAGTGAACAAAGTGTTGGCCGAGGATGAGACACCATCCTCGGGGGTGTGAAGCGTCGTTTGCGATAACGCTCGCTGCTGATGATGGTGCTGATGATGGTGATGATGATGCTGCTGCTGCTGCTCTTGCGCCTGCTGCTGTTGTGCACTCATAATTTCTTCACGACGGCATTTTGAGCATCGACGCATTTCCGAGCGAACTCGCAGCAACCATACCATTCCAAAAAGTGCCATAGCAACCTCGAAAACGGGTTCCTCCGACGGATGCTTCATGCTCGCAGAATGACGGTCATCGAGGCACCGCGAGCCGCCGCAAATCATCACCAACCCTGACTAAATTTCGCTTCTCTCGTGCACCAGTTAGACACCTTTCAAACACCTTCGATATTTCAGACAATTTCCCAAAAATTATCTGAGCTGATCAAAACGAATTCACTGGTAAGTTTATCTCATAAATAGATCTGATCTCATCTTGGCAAAAGGGAAGAAATCTTTGGAAAACTGTAGTCTTGGCTATCTTGAAGGCACAATTTTCACTAGATATTGTAATTCGAGTTAGAAAAATAAGAGGAATCTGGTTGAATAAGAGACCTGGAATATTCAGGAGGAATTAGAAGACGGGGTGGGTAGATCTTGTCGGGAGTGGAGAGTAGGTCTGATGTCTTTGAGCAAATCTCAGGTATTGGGTCCATTTGATTATTTATCAGTATAGTAGCAGTGGCTCGAGGGAAACGGCAGCTGCTTACTATTCGAATTACCACTGTGAACACTGAACACACGCGAACCCCTCGAGCCTTGTATCACCGACAGCGGAATTCCACTGTCGGCGCCTTGTAACGATTCGATAGTACCTGCATCACGTCAAGAGCAAGAGTCGAGTTAGAAACGAAACCACTCACGGAGAATGTTCGATAACTTTTCCATGTCCTAGTCACTTTTGTTATTCTGAGAGACTTCCTGATTCTTTTCTTGTCACCTGGAAAGAGGGAGATTTTCTTTTCAAAATTGGGTGGTATGATTGTGTTTGGTTCAGTGGTTTGTCGTATGAAGTGAGAGCTTTGATGTGCTTCTTCATCCTTTTCTTAAAAAGTTGTAGTCACGAGATTGTTGATATTATTTTTAGTGGCTGTTTTTAGTTGGTTCTTTGTTGCCATTGTCATTTTTTAGAGAACTAACATCATCATTTCGACGTGTCCAAATGACAAGGTTCCATCTCGGAGAAACCAAATGAAAAGGTTCTATTTCGTGGAGACCAAGTGAAAAGGTGGCACAGAGTTGAAGGCGCTGAGGTTCCCAATATAATTCAAATTATATAATTTATATGCTACGCGAGTTAGCACCTTTCATTTTGGCTCCACGAGTTAGTACCTTTTCATTTGGTTTCTTCGAGATGGGGCTTTGTCATTTGGACACGTCGATTTTTTTTCTATTTGAGAACAAGGAAAGTATTATAAGTTTGTTTTTAACTT
This sequence comes from Andricus curvator, assembly GCA_932195095.1. Lineage (NCBI taxonomy): Eukaryota > Metazoa > Arthropoda > Insecta > Hymenoptera > Cynipidae > Andricus > Andricus curvator. The sequence goes on from CAKNYM010053000.1 coordinate 81,969, forward strand.
TATATAAATATAATTTTCCAAAGATTCTTGGAAAAACTCAAAAGAATTTTTAAGAATTCAAATATGCCAAAAAAGAATCTAGAAAATTGTAAAGAAAAGTCTTTTATTTGACACATTTTTATAAAACTTTATGAAAAATTTGAACCAGTTTGAAAAATATTTGGGACCTATAGGAGCTTCGAAGAAAAATTTAAAAATATTGAATACATTTTCAGAAATATTTCCAAGTTTTAAAATATTTGTAAACTCTTAAAAACTAATGAATATCTTTTAGACTTATTCAAATTTTCCTTAAAATTTGGAAAACTCTTTCAAAATTAGAAAAAATTTCCTTAAAATATTCCAGAATTCTTTTTTTGGCACTTTTATACATCTTTCTATTATTTTTAATGAATTTTTTGAAATAAAAAATCATTTAAATTTTAAAATCATGATTTTTCTTTTAATTTTTAACATTCTACATTTTTTTCATTTTTTGAAATCTTCCGAAGTTTCAAATTATTTCGCAATCTTTTCAAAACATCTAAATATCTTGTGAACAGACTAAAAATTTTGTAATGAAGCAAAAATAAACAATTTTGCCTTAAAATGTTACAGATTCTTTTTGATATATTTGAGAATATTTTTAAATGTTTAGAAGTATTTTAAAAATTTCTTTAAAATTTCATTAAGACATTTTTTTATTTTTTTAAAACATTTCGAAATTCTTAAAAAGCTCCGAAATATTTTTTCGATATCTTCAAATATCTACATTCTATTTTACATTTTTTGAAATTTGAAATTATTTTAGAATATTTTTAAAACTTTTGATCCTCTAAATATTTTTCTAAATGATTCAAATTTTTCTAAAATTTCAACAAAAAAATCCGGAAAAATGAAAGAAACTGAATCAAAATCTTTCAGATTCTTTTTCGAAATTTTTGGAAATCTTATCAAATGTTTTGAAATCTAGTTAAATTTTCTGTTAAAATTAATTTTTTAAAAACATCATTTCAAATTTTCTCAGGAATCCTACGCAAATTTTTTTATTCTTTTAAATCTTACAAAAATTCTTCAAATGCTTCCAAATTTATTTTTGAAATCTTCAAAATTCTACTTTTTATTTCAAAATTTGTGAAATATTTTCAAGTTTTGAATTATTTCTAAATGGTTTTAAAACATAAAAAATTTCTAAATATCTCTTAAATTGACTCGCATTTTTCCTAAAGTATAGTAATCTTGAAAAACTGAAAAATTGTGCTTTAAAATCTTCTACATCCTTATTTCGAAACTTCAGGAAATCATTTGAAATGTTTAGAAATATTTTTTTATTTTCTTTTAAAATTCATTTTTTAAAACATAAAATTATTTGAAACTTGCCCAGGAATCTTAGGAAAGTTTTTCGAACCTTTAAAAATTCCTAAATAGCTTCAAAAATTTATTACGAATTCGTCAAAAATCTAAATTTTGCTTCAAAATTGCTTGAAAACTTTTCGAATTTCAAATTATCTTTTAAATGCTTCCAAACCTTTAAATATCTTTTCAAATTATTGGAATTTTTCCTAATTTTTTGCAAATCTTGTAAAATTAAACAAACGTCCCTAAAGTGTATATTTTTAGAGCTTTTGGAAAAAATTAAGAACATTTTTAAGTTTTGAAACTTTTTAATAGAATACACTTTCTTAAAGATTTCTAGAAAAATTTAGAATGATTTTGTTTTAAATGATTAATTTTAAAATTTTGAAGATTAATATATATGTCAAAAATAATCTGGAAGATTTTAAGGTAATTTTGAAAAATAATCTGGAAGATTTAAAAAAAATAGGATTGAAAAAAATTGTATACAAATTTGAATGATTTTAAACAAAATATAGATTTTTGAAGATGACATTTCAAAAAAAAAATTTTAACCTGTTTAAGGATTTTGAAAAGATTCAAGATGATAAAAAAAATTTTTACGATTCTTAATAATAAATATTGATTTTTTATTCTGAAAAATTAATTTCTAAGTGAATATTTGAAAAAAATTTCATAATTTTTCTAAAACGGTCGAAAAAAATCTGAAAGATTTTAAGGCAATTTGTTTCGTTTTGCAACATTACAACTTTTAGGAAAAATTTGAGTCAGTTTGAGAGATATTAAGAAGTTTTCGAAGTTTCAAAACAATTCAAAAATAATTAAAAACTCGAAAAGATTTCATAAAATCTAAAACAAAATTTAGAATTCCAAACATTCCAAAAAGAAATTTAGAAGCTTTTTAAGAATTTTGAAATATTTCAAGAGAATAAGAAAATTTCCCTAAGATTTCTGGGAAAATTGTAAATGATTTTTTTATTTATAGAAATCAATTTTTAAAGTAAGTTTAAAAAGATATCAAAATATTTAATGAGATTTCTAAAAATGCCGAAAAAAGGCTGACAGATTATAAGGCAATTTTTGTAATTTTGAAAGATAACAACTTTGAGCAAATATGCATGTCAATTTAGATTATTCAGGACTTTTAGAAGTTTTAAAGAGATTAGAAATATTTTAAAGCTTGAAAGATTTCTGAAAATTTTTGAAATATTTTTAAATTTCTTACAAGCTTCTCAAAGTAATAAACATCTTTTAAATTGACCCAAATCTGGTAAAATCCTCTAAAATAAAAAAAATTTGCTAAATTATTTTTCGACATATTTAAAACGTACCTGAAGTTCTGAACGTTCAAATGAACGAAATATTTCCTCCCAATTGTATCTTATCCAGAAATATTGTTCCAGCTACAATTTTAAATAATTACTTTCTTGTAATAATTTATTATTTCCAATATATATTATTTTTATTTATTTTTTATTATTTTTTTTATTTTTTATTTTTTTTTATTATTTCCAATATAAATGAATAAACAGTTGAGCACTTTTTCTAGTTTACAAAGACATCAGTAAAAAATTTCATTAATTTGAACGTTCAGAAATTCAAGCACATATATTTAAAATCTTTTTAAATTTTTCAAGAATCTTTATAATTTAAAATAGTGGCCTATATAGTGTTTATGTCTTTAAGAACTTTAAAAAATTGAATAAATAGTTATTCAAAATTTGTATTTTGAATTAAAAATGATTTTCTATTGTTCTTCACAATTATAAAATTGAAAACTTGATACTCCATTCCAAATATGCAATAACAAAAACAGAAAACGTTGCATCGTCAGCATTCTTGAACCAAGTACTGTCTTGTCGAAATCTCTTTTAAAAAAAAGGAGACACAGCAAAGCGCTTTCTTTTTCGCGAGGAAAAATTCTCTAGCTCTCCTCGAGTTTCGCATATTGCAATACGAGGAAAAGAGAGAAATTGTAGATACGTAGAGATGTGATTGTGTGTGTGGAATGGGAAGAATGTGGAGAATATATGCGTGTGAGAGAAAGACCCTCCAACTCTTAAGTACTGGCTGTGCTGGCACTCCTTTACATATAGTACACATACGATGGAGGTTGTTCCCCGCACGTACGAGTAGCAATTAAAACTTGAGTAAATCCTATTTCATACTCCCTTCATTCCACCCTCGCTTTAATGCCATCCCTGAACGTTATATTCGCTTCTCTACCTCGAGTTGTGACTGCTTTGGATGAAAATATTATCACCCTATCAACGCCGCTACGCGACGAAGAGCCAGATAAATATACACAGATCCCTGTTACACATTTCCTCATTTCGCCGTATTAATAAATTTTTATTTCCTCGTATGGCATCGGTTTCGGGAGTTGCGAAGTTCCTGGTCTGGTGCGGAATTTGGAAGTGGAATTATTTCCCAACATTATTTCGAGGAGTTTAAAGTGAGAGTTTTCTTGACCCCGCCCACTTTCATTGAACAGGCAACTAAGCCACGCCTTTGTACATACTCTTTAGTCATGCCTCCTTTTATTTACTAACCTTTTACCACGCCCTATTGCCTTAATTACATTCCTTGTCCCCCTCAATCCTAATCAACATATTTCTCTTACGCGTTTCATCGTTTGGCCATATCATTGAATTGTAGTTCCCTCGTATCGCATCAGTTTCAGGAGTTGCGGAATCCCTGGTCTGGTGAAGAATTTTAAAGTGGAATTAATTGCCAACATTGTTTTGAGGAGTTTAAAGAGAGAGTTTTCTTGGCACTGCCCACTTTCATTTATCAGGAAACTAAACCACGCATTTGGACACGCCTTTTAGACACTCCCACTTTTATTTCCTAACCATAGGCCACACCCTATAGCCTTGATTACATTCCTTGTACCCCTATATCCTAATCCACAGATCTCTCTCACACGTTTTCTCGTTTTGCCATTGTTTGGAGGGGTTTAAAGAGAGAGTTTTCTTGACCCCACCCTCTTTCATTGATGAGGCAACTCAGCCACGCCTCTGAAGACAGCCTTTAGCCACGCCCACTTTTATTTATCACCCCCTAGAGACGCCCTATTGCCTTTATCACGCTTTTCGCCTCCCACGATCCTTCTAAAGAGATCTCTGCTACATATTTCCTCGTTTCCCGAAATTAATAAATTTTAATTCTCTCGTATATTATTAGTTTTAACAGTTACGAAACTCCCGATCTGCTGCGGAATTTTCAAGTTGAAAAAAGTTTTCAAATTATTCCCCAAAATTGTTTCGATGAGTTTGAAAATAGAGTTATCTCTCCTGCGTATCATAAAATGTCTCATAGCCACCCCTTTTCTTGACACCGCCCACTTTCATTTAGACTACTAAGCTACGCCTTTAGACACACCCTTCCGTCCCGACCAAGTTTTTATATCTTCATTCACAGATTCCTCCGGATCTACTGCGGAATTTTAAAGTGGAATTACTCCACAACATCGTTTCGGGGAGTTTAAAGAAAGAGAAAGAAAGTTAGCCCTCTGTATCATTAAATGTTTCGTAGCCGCCCCTTTTCTTGATCCTGCCCACTTTCATTATTCAGGAAAATAATCCACGCCTCTGAACACACACTTTAGTCACGTCCACTTCTATTTACCAACCCTTGACCATGTCCCTGAATCACAGACTTGTCTACATCCATCTCACGCCATTTAGCAGCAGCCACATTCCATGGTCACATCCTTTGACCTTGACCGTACTCTTAACCACGCCCAATTACCTTGAACACGTTTCTAGACTTCATAGCCCAAAAAGCTTTTAAAAGAGGGGATATAGGGTGGTTTTTCGTGAAAATTGGGGAATAATAGGGGATTGAATTCTTTTAAATAATATCAATGTGTAGGTATGTATTAGGTGCAATATTGAAAGCAATATGAAACGTTTAAGATTTCAAGTTGAAATATATTGCATTTTCAACAAAATAGTTGAATTTTTAAACTACGAAGATCAATTTTAAACCGAATGCTCTAATTTTTATGAAAAAAAGATTAAGCTCTGAACGAAATGAGTTGCAATTTTACTCAATACTTGAATCTTCCAGCCAGGAAGACGAATTTCGTAGAAGCCGCAGTTTAATTTTCAAACAAGAAGCAAGAACTTTTCTGGCAAAAAAGTTTAACTTTCAATCCAAAAGGACGAATGCTCTAAAAGCAGGCAAAATAATAAAAATATTCAGCGAAATAAAGCAATCAATTCTTTCAAATAAAATTAATGTGATCAATATATTTAATTCAATTTTAAAACACTTGAAGTTCCTAACATTTCAAGTAAAAATATTGAATTTTCAACAAAATAGATCAATTTTTAATCAAATTGTTGAATTTAAAAAAAAAAGATGAATTTCAAACCAAGAAAATTAATTTTTCACTGAACAGGATGACTTCTTAACAACACCTTTGAATTTGTAAGCAAAGATTGAATTTCTTGAATAAAAAGGATATTTTTTACCTTAAATATAAAAGTTAAATTTACATTTAAAAAGATTAATTTTTAACCAAAAAAAGATGAATTTCAAATCACAGAAATAATTTTTCAACTAAAATGACGAATCTTTAACAAAAAAATTCATTTTTAACAACGAAGTTCAACTTATAACCAAGCAGTAAAACTTTTAATGAAAAATGATGAAGTCTCAAAGAATCATGTAATAGTTGATATTTTAACCAAAAAAGATTCAAATTTTAATTAAAAGACAGTTGAATTCAATTTAAAAAAATAAATTCTTAACAAAGACTGAACTAGTGATATTAAACCCAAAAAGGTTTTTAACTTTAAATAAAAAACAGTTAAAAAAGATCAAATTTCTACTAAAAGGGATAAATTTTCGATCACAAAGACGGATTTTCCACAAAAATGTGGAACTTTCAACGAATACAAATTTTTCAGTCAAGGTAGAAAGAAAAATTTCAATAAAATTGTTGAATTTTCTACAAAAAAAAGAATATTAAACCCCAGAAAGAAAACGAATTTTCAACAAAACAGTTGTTTTTTTAAGCCAAAAAGACGAATTTTCTACAAAAAAGCTAGAATTCCAACCCGAAAATATGAATTGACACCAAAAATGTTTTTTTTTACGTAACCGTTAAGTTTTCAAGTATGAATAAACAATTGTCAACTAGAAATGGAGTAGTTAAATTCTTAGTTAAAAAATTGATTTTTTTGCAAAATAAATCGAATTTTCTACAAAATAGTTCAACTTACAACCGGAGATGATCTTCAACTAATAAAATAAATGTTAAACAAAGTAATTCAACTTTCAACCAAGTAATTAATTTTTTAATCAAGAAGATCAATTTTCTACTAAAAAGACAAGTTTTCAACAAAATAAATGAATTTTTAACCAAATAGTTGAATTTTCAAAAACATTGTTAAATCGTCAACCAATAAAATGAATTTTTAACAAAGTATTTCAACTTTTAACCAAGTAGTTGAATTTTCAACTAAAAATGATAATTTTTTATCCAAAAATAGAATAGTTCAATTTTCACTAAGAAAAATTGATTTCGAACAAAAAAAAAACGAATTTTTAACAAAATAGTTCAATCTTTAAACAATAAAATAAAATTTTTAAAAAGTCCAATTTTGAACCTGGACGATGAAACTTCGGATAAAAATATGTCTTTTTAGCACAGAAAAAACACAAACGAATTTTAGGTGCGGTTAATTTTTAAGTCGATAAAGTTGAATTTTTTCGCATTAAAACAAAATAAGATTTAATAGAGTTGACATGGTAACCGTTTCCAATGTGGTGGGTAAATCTCAACATGTGAAGGTAATTCTTGTTGCAGGTAAATATTACTCTGAAATCGCTGTAAATATCAAATTTTGTTTTTTTTTCTGTGAGCTAAATTGTTGAATTGTTAACTAAATAATTAAATTTCCGACGAAATAGTAGAATTTGTAACCAAATAGTAGAATTATTAACCAAAAGAGATGAATTCTGAACCAGAAATATGACACTAGACTTTTTAATTAAAAATAATTAACTCTCAATCAAAAATAGTAAATAAATAATAAATTCTTTTTAAAAAAGGGAAAAGAAGGCAGTGCTCCCAATCCGGCCCCCCAACTGCATTGCGCATGCGTTGCATCGGCAGTTTCATTGGCTGTAAATGGCGCGCTTTTTTGAAACTATTACATGTGTAAATGAATTTTTTATAATAAATCATCATTATGGAAATAATGACAATCAATTTCCAGATCGTTAAATAGTCTTTTAGAGGGCAAGGTGAAGTAATTATTTGATTTTACTTTTTACAAATGAATTATTCATTTGAAATTCAAAGAAAGGAATACCTTCCTTCACCTATATAAATTTGAAATCATTAATAATATTTTTTTATGCTTTATGATTATTACTTATTTTGAAAAATTGATTTGCTTATTTATTCACTTCAAATAAGCGCGCGATCAACATCCAATGAGGCTGCTGGTGCGGCGCATGCGCAGTGCGGTCGAGGAGCCAAATTGGGAGCACTGAAAGAAGGGAATAGGGGAAAAAGTGTGAAGTCTGATATTGAATAGAATTTTCATGCCACAGATTACTATTGATTTTATAAATAGACTTATTAAAGTTTATTTTATTTTTTAGATAAAATCTAAAATGAGATGGCATTAAGTGACTAAAGTAACCTTGGAATTGTTTACAAATTTTCTATGTAAGTTTTAAATAAAATATTGTTGGTCTCGTAAAGATTAGCTGACTAAAATTTAAGACGTGAAATATTAGTTGAATCAATTTTCCTAAACACGTCGAATTTGCTCGGAAACAGAAAGCACTTTGCCATTCTATAACGGCAAAGTGCAATAAATTGGTTTTCACGAGCCATTCAGCATGGAAGAGCGTTTATCAGAAACTCAGTGCATTATGAAGCGATATGCGCAGTTTGTGGCTGTGGTGCACTTGAAATAATAAATTCTCGTGAAAGGTTCGAAGAATAGAGAACCTGCAGTCCTGAAAACAACTGGACTTAGCACAGTAAAATGTGCAATCGAATTTACGTTGATGTATGGCTATTGCGTGCTTCAAAACCACCTAGCCAGCGATCGTTACGTGGGAAATCCATTTGAACTGGTGCTTATCATGACGTCATCAAATTTACTCACATACAACAAGAGATTATAAATCGATTGTCGGAAAGAACGAAGCAGTTTGAAGCTACACTGGAACCTGGATATAAGGCGTCCGGATTTATGTGCTACCGAGAATTGATGCCATGGTGACGCAGCGGGCCGAGAGAGAGACTGTTAATGTGCGATCGAATTTACGTTGATGTATGGCTTTTGCGTGCTTCAAAGCCACCTAGCCAGCGATCATTACATGGGAAATCCATTTGAACTGGTGCTTACCATGACGTCATCAAATTTACTCACATACAACGAGAGATTATACATAGACTATCGGAAAGAACGAAGCAGTTTCAAACTACACTGGAAACTGGATTTAAGGCGTCCGGATTTATGTCCTTCCGAGAATTGATGCCACGGTGAGAGACGCAGCGGGGTCGAGAAAGAGGCTGTTGAGATTTCTTGTTCAGTCATGCGTTACCATGGGTTTAGACTGTATGGATTTACGCCAAGGCCACTGCGAGCAACACCCGAGATCCATCATAAATCCAAGTTCCAGTGTACTGATATTTTTTAGTTTACTAATTTAATACGGATTTGAAGCACGCAAAACGTGCTTCAAAACCACCTAGCCAGCGATCGTTACGTGGGAAATCCATTTGAACTGATGCTTACCATGACGTCATCAAATTTACTCACATACAACGAGAGATTATAAATCGACTGTTGGAAAGAACGAAGCAGTTTGAAACTACACTGAAACCTGGATTTAAGGCGTCCGGATTTATGTCGCAGCGGGGCCGAGAGAGAGGCTGTTGAGATTTCTGGTGCAGTCATGCGTTACCATGCGTTTAGACTGTATGGATTTACGCCAAGGCCACTGCCAGCAATACCCGAGATCCATCATAAATCCAAGTTCCAGTGTACTGATATTTTTTAGGTTACAAATTTAAGACGTTTTTTTTTAGTCTCGACAAAAAAATCACTAAAGTACTTTCTGAATTTAATCTTTCTCCTTGAAAATTTTTTCCATTTTATTTTATCATAACTAACTTAGGGGCCATGCATAATTTACGTAAAGTTTAAAATTAAATTTAATTCAATTACAAAAATGAAACAGATTTTATTGTAAACAGCTGTTCGTCAGCATAATCTAGTGTTTAATGTAGTATCTAGTAAATTAAACGTAAACAAATTTATATTACTTTATTGAATAATAAATAAATGAACAAATAAGGGGTGAACTAAAAATTAAGTACGGTGTTTTTCTGAAATGTTCCAATTCTAAAATTAAATAAACATGGAACCTCAATTAAATTGTAGAGAAGAACTTCCTAAATTAGTTTCAAAAAATAATATGTATGTGTCTAGCCTACTATTTGAAAAGTATTTAAAATCACCTTTAATGTTTATTTGCACCATTATTCTTTAGTTGATAAATGATCGCATTTTCTATTAATTTATCAACTATTGTACTATTAAATTTTTGGTTTGAAATTCAATTGTTATTTGAAAATACGTCTTTTTGTCTCGAAAATTCAATAATTTGGTAGAAAATTTAATTATTTGGTGGAAAGTTGAACTAATTTGTTGAAAATTCATTTTTTTAGTTACAGATTCATCACTTTATTGACGAATCCATTTCTTTAGTAGAAAACTAAACTATTTTGTTGAAAATTTGTTTTTTTGTTGTTGTTAAAAATTAATGTTTTTCAACTGTCGATTTAATTTTTAATTTAAATTTAAATTTGAAATAAAAATTTTTTATTATTAAATAATATTAAAAAAATTGTTTGTAGAAATATCAACTATTAAATTTTCTGTTAAAAATTCTTTTTTTGGGTATAAAATTCAACTCTGGTTGAAAGTTGAACTACTTTCGTAAATATTCATTTTTTTTTGGTTAAAGGTTTATAATTTTAGTTGAAAATTAATCTCTTTGGTTGAACGTTAAACTACTCTGATGAAATTTTTTTTGTTGTAAAAATTAAATTTTCAACTTCAAATTAAAATATTTGCTTTAAAATTCAACTGTTTGGTTGAAAATTAACTTTTTTTGTTGAAAACTCATATTTTCTGGTTGTTAGTTCAACTATTTTGTATAAAATTCGTCTTTTTGGTTGAAAAAATTAACAATTTGGTAGAAAATTCAAATATTTGGTAGAATATTCAACTAGTTGGTACGAAGTTCAACTACTTTGAAAATAACTAATTTTTAAAAATCGAAAATTATTTCTTTTCACATGAAAATTTAACTATTACAATTTTGAGTAAAAATTTATCTTTTTTATTAAAAAAATTTTACAATTTGGTTTTGAATGTAAGCAATTTGTTGAAAATTCTAATATGTAGTTAAAAATGCATGTATTTTTTGAAGAATTCATCGTTTTTAATAAAAAAATTAATCTTCTTGGTGGAAAATTAATCTTTCTGTTTGAAAATTCAACATTTTGGATAATTTTTTTTTCTTTATTGACTGGAAAATCTTTCTTTGTTGGAAACGCAACTTTTTTGAGAAATTCGTCTTTTTAATTTGAAAAATTATCTTTTTTAATAGAAATTTCATCTCTCTGGTTGAAAATACAACTGTTTGGTTGATCATGAATCTGTTTTGTTTGAGGATTGATCTTTTTTTTTTAAATTCGCCTTTTTTGGTTCAATTCAACTGTTTTTTTATTTAAAATAAAAATCTTTTCTTGGATATTGCGTGGATTTTGCGTGGAAAGGGCACATTTGTGGTTAAATTCGACTATTTTTATTTAAAATTAAAATCTGTTTTGGTACAAATATCGACGATTATATATATATTTTTTTAAACTGATCTTTTTAGGTAGAAAATTCAACTCATTAGATGAAAGTTGAACTGCATTCTTAAAAAATATTATTTTTAGTTGAAGATTCATAATTTTAGTTACAAACTGATCACTTCTGTAGAAAATTTAACTACTTTAAAAAAAATCGTTTTTCTGGTTGAAAGTTAATTTCTTTAATTGCAAATTCAACTTTTTTGTTAAAAATTCAACTGTCTTGCATACATTCATTTTTTATTTTTAGAATATTGATTTTTTAAAGTGAAAATTTAAATATTGTATTTTTGTTCAAAAATTAATCTTCTTTGGTTTAAAAATTCAACTATTTGGTTTTTATGTTAAAAATTCTTCTTGTTGGATGCAAAATTAATCTTCTTGTTTGAAAATTCAACAAATTTGTTAAAAATTTAATGTATTTTCTTGCGAATTCATCTTTTTTAGCTAATAATTAATCTTAGTCGTTGAAAATAAGTCTCTTTAGTTGAAAATTTAATTATCTGGTTGTAAATGAATCTTGGTTGAAACATCAACTATTACATTTTTTGTTAAGAATAATTCATCTTTTCTGGTTGAAAATTTAACTACTTGGTTGAAAGTCGAACTACTTTTTTAATTCAGAAGAAACAGAAATGACTAAATTCACGAAAAAATTGAATTTGGCAAAAATTACGTAACGTAACACTTGATTTCTTAAAATACTGTGCCTGGATATATTTGACTTCTACTACTTAAATATTTAGTTTTTCCATTCCTTCAAGTTCTCTAAGGTAATTGTGACAAAAATTATGCCCTCTGGAAGAAAATTTTTTTTATGATTTTTAAAACCGACATTTTATTATCAGTCATGTCTTATGAAAGGAAAAAAAACATTTTTTTGATGTTTTTTGATGAATTCGCAAGAAAATACATTAAATTTTTAACAAAATTGTTGAATTTTCAAACAAAAAGATTAATTTTTTACGTAAACAGAAGAATTTTTAACATAAAAAATAAATAGTTGAATCTTTAAACCAAAGAAGATTAATTTTTGACCAAAAATACAATATTTAAATTTTCACTTTGAAAAATCAATATTCTAAAAATGAAAAATTAATTTCTACAAGACAGATGAATTTTCAACAAAAAAGTTAAATTTACAATTAAACAAAATTAACTTTCAACCAGAAAAAGGATTATTTTTGAAGGACGTTAAATTTTCTACCGTAGAGATAAATTTCTAACTAAAATTATGGATCTTCAAATAAAAAAAAAAAAATATTTTTTAAAAATGCATTTCAACTTTCATCTAATGAGTTGAATTTTCGACCTAAAGAGATAAGTTTTTAACAAATAATATAATCGTGGATATTTTTACCAAAACAAATTCTAATTTTGAATAAAAAACAGTCGAATTTAAGAAAAAATGTCTCTCTTTCACGCGAAATGCACGCAATATCCAGGAAAAGATTTTCATTTTAAATAAAAAAAAAAACGAATTTCTAACAAAAGTTCCATTTTCAATAGAGAAAGACTTTCCAGTCAATGAAGAACAAAAATTTCATCCAAAATGTTGAATTTTCAAACAGAAAGATTAATACTTAACCAATAAGATTAATTTTCTATTAAAAAAGATGAATTCTTAAAAAAATACATAAATTTTTACCTACATATTTGAATTTTCAACAATATACGTAAATTTAAAACCAAATTGTAAAATTTTTGTAATAAAAAAAATACTTTGTTACTCAAAATTGTAATAGTTAAATTTTCATGTGAAAAAAAATAATTTTCAATTTTAAAAAATTAATTTTTTTCAAAACAGTTGAATTTGCTACCAAATAGTTGAATATTCTACCGAATAGTTGAATATTCTACCGAATAGTTGAATTTTCTACCAAATTGTTAAATTTTTGAACCAATAAGACGAATTTTATACAAAACAGTTGAATTATCCACCAGAAAATATGAGTTTTCAAGAAAAAAGTTAATTTTCATCCAAAAGGTTGAATTTTCAAGCAAATATTTCAATTTGCAGTTGAAAATTTAATTTTTACAAAAAAAAAAAACAAAGTTTCATCAAAGTAGTTTAATGTGTAACCAAAGAGATTAATTACCAACTAAAACTATAAACCTCTAACTAAAAAAATCAATATTTACGAAAGTAGTTCAACTTTCAACCAGAGTTGAATTTTATACCCAAAAAAAGAATTTTCAACAGAAAATGTAATAGTTGATATTTCTACAAACAAATTT
>CAKNYM010053000.1:95455-124956 GCA_932195095.1 Andricus curvator
CAACAGAAAATGTAATAGTTGATATTTCTACAAACAAATTTTTCAATGTTAAATTTAAAATTTAAATTTAAATTAAAAATTAAATCTACAGTTGAAGACAATTAATTTTTAACAAAAAAAAACAAATTTTTAACAAAATAGTTCAGTTTTCTACTAGAAAAATGGATTCGTAAATAAAGTGATAAATCTTTAACTAAAAAAATGAATTTTTAACAAATTAATTCAACTTTCCACCAAATAATTCAATTTTCTACAAAATTATTGAATTTTCGAGACGAAAATCGGAAATTTCTACAAAACAGTTGAATTTTCAACAAAAAAGTTCACTTTCAACTGAAACAGTGTAATTTTTAACCAGATAGTTGAATTTTTAACCAAAAAACACGGAATTTATACAAAACGAGCACAATTTTCAACAACAACAAAATGTTTTTGAAGAGAAAAATGTGAATCAAATTGCTGAATTTTCAAGACAAAAATACGTATTTTCAAATAACAATTGAATTTCAAACCAAACAGGATGTTTTTTAACAAAATTGTTGAATTCTCAACAAAATAATTAAACTTTTAACTAAATAATACAATTTTTAACCATGAAAGATGAATTCTTAACCAAAAATTTAATAGTAAAATAGTAGATAAATTAGTAGAAAAATCGATCATTCATCAACTAAAGAAATTGGAAATTTTTTTTAGAAAATGAATTCAATTTTCCATTGCACGCTCTTCGATTTTTTGCTATAAACATTTAAATTCGGACTACACAATGTGTTTCGGTGTTCTTTTTAAACAATTTTTTCAATTGTTTGAGTTCGGAAAAATTCTGTCGGGAATTTTATTATTTGTTAATACTATAAACTGTTTGTTGCTTTTATTATTTTGGAATTCTCCAATTCGGGAGTCTTATATTTCGGTAATTTCATAATTTCGAGAATTTTCTTTTTCAAATATTTCATTTTTCGGGAATCTTTATTTTGATTTTTTCCAGGATTTTTCAGCCGTCCTGTTTTTTATTTAAAATTGCACCATCAGTAATATTATTCTGATTCCTAAAATCGTAGAAAAACTTTTTTTTTCAGAGTTCTTATTTTTGGCAGAAGTACCTTAAAAAAAAAAATTTCGTTTTAGGTAATTTAGCAACGGGTGCGTGTAATAGAATCGATTTTCTGGTCTCATTGAATATAAGTCTCTAGTAGCGTACGTGCGTAATTTTGCTTAATACCGACTACGTGATCAAGTGATTACAATGGCTTCCGGGCTTAGGCGCTTCCGACAGTAAAGGGATGAAATGTGCGGCTGGCTTCCTACAACCCCCGTATTAAATGTCCCTCCGAATTTCATTAAATTTTTAACTCGACTTTCTCTTTCTACAATTATGCAAAACATATACATCTAGATCTATAGACGCACGAGAATTTAACTTGAAATATTTTCATGTTAACGAACGTGAAACCCACCGCCTTGGAAATTTTATACGCCCGGGTGAAAATTGCCTAAATTTCCGAGTTCCGTTTCTCTCCTTGTCCGAAAATAAAATGCGTTAACAATTTTCGAGGCATCTAAAATACAACACTAATTGGAATTTAATTCTGGCAGATGAATAATTTGCGTTATTATGAAATTAATGTGCTTGAAGTTCTGACCGTTCAAAAATTAAAGAAAATTTGTAATTTTGGCTTTGTTAACCAGATACAATGCTAGAATAATAATTTTTTGTATTACAAATTATAGGTTACAAAATTAGTTTTCGGGATTTTTCAATCATCCGAAAGAAAAAAAATGTTTAGTGTTTAATTTGTTTAAATCATTATTCGAATAAATTATTATTGTATTCTTGGAATTTTCTGGTTTCAGGATTTTTTTTTAAAACGAAAATCATTCAATTTAAAAAATTCATAATAATAATTAGGCAATTTTCTGTCGGGAATTTATTATTCAGAAATTTTCAAATTCGGTAAGATTATGAACTTTTCAGGAATCTTATCATTCAGGACTTTTGCAATTAGAAATTTTTATACTTCGGCAATTTTATTATTTCGGGAATTTTCTATTTCGAAAATATAGGGTACGAATGAAAAATCCGGAAAAATGAATATCTCGACATTGTAAAATTCCTGAAAAAGAAAATATCCGAAATAGAAAATAGCCAAAATTATAAAAATATTAATATATAAAAATCCCAAATAATGAAATTCCCGAAGAATTTATAATATTAGCGAATTAAAAAATTTCCGACAGTTTATAATATTACCGAAATATAAAATTCCCGAATAATAAAATTTCCCAAAAGAAAATTGCTAAATTATAAAATATCAGATACTGAAAAATTCCCGACACTAGAAATATAACGAATTTAAACTGAAAAAGTAATTTTTTAATAAATCATATTTATTCATTAAAAATACAATAATTAAATATTTTATTGAACACAATTTTTTTTTGATGTTTATTGTATTTTTTAAATTTTATTGTTTGAAAATAAGAATAATTAAGAAAATTTGCAATGCGAAAGAACAATAAAAGTACAAGATTTTTATTACAAGAGCAATAATTTTAAAAAAAACTTGCATTGCGAAATTTTTGTTTCATTTATTGTTATTTTAAATTTAAACAATGATTTAAAGAAGTACAACTGAAAATTCATTTCTTTAGCTGAAGATTCATAATTTTAATTAAAAATTCGTTTCTTTAGTTGAAAACTAAAATATTCTCTTGGAATTTCGTCCTTTTTGGTAGAAAATCTATTTTTTTTGGTTAAAACTACAATTGATTGGTTGAAAATTAATATGTTTTAGTTGAGGATTTAAGTATTTTGTTGAAAATTCAACTTTTTTGGATAAACCCAACTGTTTTTATTTTAAAATGAAAAAAAATTGTTTGCAGAAGTATCAACTACTAAATTTTGTAAATTAAATTTTATTCAGAAAAAAGATCTTCTCCTTTCACTCCGCTGGGATTCGAACACCAGGTCAACTGATTTCCGGCCAGGAGCTCTAACCACTGAGCTACTAGAGAGATCAGAGAAGAATCTTTTTTCTGAAATACGCTTTATTATGCAAGATGTTATATACAAATCAATTTTCACTAGGAATCTGTATTATCATCGGAGATGGTAACGATCGATCCGAAGAGAAATCCTTTCACACGCACTGTGAAAAATGGAAATCTACAATATCGATCAAAGCTGTATCTTCTGACACAGAAAATATTTAATGTCTAGATCTAGATCTGGTGTTCGAATCCCAGCGAAGTGAAAGGAGAAGATCTTTTTTCTGAATAAAATTTAATTTAAAAGTTTTTAATTTATAGCTCCATCTAGTCTGACGACGTTCAATATTTTCTGTATTAGAGGATATAACTTTGATCGATATTGTAGATTTCCATTTTTCACAGTGCGTGTTAAGGGTATGTGACACAGTCAAATACCTACATTACCGACCTCCCTTTTTCAATTTTCCGAATTTTTTTTTGAATCTAAGAACTTTTTTTGTAAATAAAATATCGGGCTCAAACTTTGGGAAATGTATGAGAAGACAATAAAATACGTTTACGTACATTATTCGAGGAGGAATTTCGCAAAAAATTATTTTCGAAGAAATTAAAACTGGGTGCATTTTTTGAACCTAAATACTTTTTTTATAAGTAAAATATCGGCTTCAAACTTTCAGAAATGCAAGAGCCGACAGTAAAGTACGTTTATGTACATCATTTGAGTATAAAAGATGCAAAAAGAAAAATTCCAACTAAATGTCAACAACGGTTGCCAGTTCGGTCGGTATTCGCTGTGAACACGAAAATGCGAAGTCTGGCGGCCACTAAACGAAGCTAATAACGATTTCAATACTTACATAATTCAACATTGAAACAACATATTTCACTCAACTTCTATGCTGGGCACAACTTTTAAAAAATATTATTGTAAGAACACCGCATCATCAATCTTTGACAGCGTGGACCCCATATTTCAGATGTAGACGAGCCAGCTGATAGAGCGTCGATTAGTGGCCGCCAGACTTCGCATTTTCGTACCCATCGGGAATACCGGAGTTGACATTTAGTTGGAATTTTTCTTTTTGCATCTTTTATACTCAAATGATGTACATAAACGTACTTTACTGTCGGCTCTTGCATTTCTCAAAGTTTGAAGCCGATATTTTGCTTATAAAAAGAGTATTTAGGTTCAAAAAATGCATCCAGTTTTAATTTCTTCGAAAATAATTTCTTGCAAAGTTCCTCCTCGAATAAAGTACGTAAACGTAGTTTATTGTCTTCTCATACATTTTCCAAAGTTTCAGCCCGATATTTTATTTACAAAAAAAGTTCTTAGATTCAAGAAAAAATTCGGAAAATTGAAAAAGTGAGGTCGGTAATGTAGGTATTTGACTGTGTCACATGCCCTTAAAGGATTTCTCTTCAGATCGATTGTTACCATCTCCGATGATGATACAGATTCCTAGTAAAAATTGATTTGTATATAACATCTTGCATAATAAAGCGTATTTCAGAAAAAAGATTTTTCCTCTGGTCTCTCTAGTAGCTCAGTGGTTAGAGCACCTGACCGGAAATCAGTTGACCTGGTGTTCGAATCCCAGCGGAGTGGAAGGAAAAGACCTTTTTTTTGAATAAAATTTAATTAAAAATTTTTTAATGTATAGCTCCATCTAGTCTGAGGACGTTAAATATTTTCTGTATTAGAGGATATAACTTTGATCGATATTTTAGATTTCCATTTTTCACAGTGTGTGTGAAAGGATTTCTCTTCGGATCGATTGTTACCATCTCCGATGATAATACAGATTCCTAGTAAATACTACATTTTGTGTTGTAAATAATCATTTTTAGGTGAAAAATTCGATTCTTTGGTTGAAAGTTGAACTACTTTCTTAATAATTAATTTTCCGCATTGAAGATTCATAATTTCAGTTGAAAATTCACCTCTTTGGTTGAACATTGAAATACCTTGACTTTTACTCACTAACTTTTACTTACTAATACTTTTTGAAAATTGAACTGCTTGGTTCAAAATTAACTTTTTGGTGGCAATTTTTTTTGTTTATCAATTTTTTAAATGAAAATTTAACTATTAAGTTTTTGGGTAATAATTAATCTTTTTCATTATAAGAGTTCGACGATTTGGTTGCAAATTTAAGTAATTTGTCGAAAATTCTTCTTTTTTATTTGAAAATTCATCTCTTTCAGTAGAAACTGTTTGAATTGAAAAAAACATCTGATTTTCTTGAGGATTTGATTCTTTGTTGAAAATTTGTCCTTTTTGATTCAATTCAACTGTTTTTTATTCGAAATTAACATGTATTTTGTTGGAATTGTCAACGATTGCAAGTTTTAGGTCGAAAATTCAACTTTTTCGTTGAAAAGAGCGTCTACGACATCTACTTGGACTAATTTTTTATTTAAATTAAATTTATTCAGAAAAAAGATCTCCTTTTACTCCCAGCGCAGTGAAAGGAGATATTTTTTTCTGAATAAATTTAATTTCGAACCATTTTCAATTTATAACTCCATCTAGTCTGAGGACTTTAAATATTTTCTGTATTAGAGGATATAACTTTGATCGATATTGTAGATTTCCATTTTCACAGTGTGTGTGAAAGGATTTATCTTCGGATCGATCGTTACCATTTCCGATGATAATACAGATGCCTAGTAAAAATTGATTTGTATATAACATCTTGCATAATAAATCGTATTTCAGAAAAAGAATTGTTCCTCTGATCTCTCTAGTAGCTCAGTGGTTAGAGCACCTGGCCGGAAATCAGTTGACCTGGTGTTCGAATACCAGAGGAGTGAAAGGAGAAGATCTTTTTTTCTGAATAAATTTAATTGAAAAAAAATTTTAATTCATAACTCCATCTAGTCTGAGGACGTTAAATATTTTCTGTATTAGAGGATATAACTTTGATCGATATTGTAGATTTCCATTTTCACAGTGTGTGTGAAAGGATTTTTCTTCGGATCGACCGTTACCATCTCCGATGATAATACTGATTCCTAGTAATAATTTTTTATTTTACTTTCAAAATTTCGCGAGACCAAAAATTGGACGTTTTTTGTTTTTTAGTACATTTAAAAAATAGAGTTTTTTAAAAACAATTAAGGGTATGAGAAATTCAGTAAGGAAGAGGACGTAATGCGATCGCTAATTTGAACTATGTTATGCATGCCTCTCACGTAGAAAGGAAACTGACACAAAAGAACAGGGAGGACCCTGAGGAATAGAATTTTCTACCTTGGCTACTCCGAGTAACCAAGAAGGAGAGAATTTCTCGACTTTACCATAAAGACTGTCTCGGAAAATTCCTTGAATTAATCATAATTATGTTTACTCTATAGTAAATAGCAAAGACCTCATAAAAGACAGTTCTCAAAACGTTTCAAACTTCAAGAGCACTCGACATCTGTAATTCACTTTTATCCTTTCTCCCTTTATTCACCAGAAAATTGTTCAGAAAACATGTAAAAACCTGATAAACATTATTTCTATTTTCATTTAACATCAAGATTAATATTTCTCGAATAATTTATACAACCAAAGTTTTAAATGTTTAAATGAACAAAACATTTTTTCGAAGCAGGAGAAAAGCTAAGTAAAACATAAAAATATGTCAATCTTTCAAAAAATAACAACAACAAAATTGTTCAAAAAATTTTAATTTGTTTAAACATCTACGAGTATTCATAATAAAGAAATTAGTACTTAAAAATATTAAAATGCGAATGAGGTTTCCTATGATTTTTCTTATTAGAAAAGTAATGGAAATAGTTAAGGAGAGGGGTGTTGCAATGAGAGGGGGAAAGTCGGGAGGATAGGAGAAAAAAGTGGGGGCGGGGCATATGAAAGGCGGGGAAGAATGAAAGGGAAGGGCAGTGATGGGAAGGAAAGAGAAAGTAGGGGAAGCGAAGCGGGAGAGAAGTAGTGGTTGGCAGTTGAAGTTGGAGAGGGGAAGTCTGGGAGGCGAAGAAAGAGGAGGAAAATATAGGAGAAAAGAGGGGAGGAAAGGGAGAAGTAGACGAAGGAAGGGGAATCAGGAAGTGGAGGGGAAGCAAGAGGAGAGAAGGGCAAGTGATGGCGAGATATGGAAAGTAGGGGAGCGGAGTGAAAGTTGGAAAGGAAAGTCAGGGTAGAAGTATAAACGGGATAAAAGGAAGGGAAAGAAAATGAGGAGAGGAAATTACTTGGGAGGAGAAGTGGATGATAAGATAGGACGAATCGGCTAGGATAGGACAGGATAGGAAAGGGTAGAAAAAGAGAAGTGGAGGGGAAGCATGAGAAGGAGAGGGAAAGAGGAAGTCGGAGAGGAAAGTCGAGGTAGTAGTATAGAGGGGGTAAAAGGGAGAGGGAGTAGATGAGGAGAGGAGAGTAGTATAGAGAGGAAAGGGATAAGATAGGAACGGATCTGCTAGGACGGGACAGGATAGGATAGGATAGAAGAGGAGTTAGAGGATGGAGTGATAGGGGTATTGAAAGCTGGAGGGGAGGTTTGAGCAACTTAATTAACGTCTTAAAGTGGCATAATTTTTTGAAGAAAATTAAGTTAAAATAAAGATACTCTGGAATTGAGGATCCAAATAAAAGCACTTTAAGATTAAAAAGAAGGGTAATGGTTTCAGGATTGCGATAAAAGTAGTTTAAAATGCTGGATTTCCTTGATCGGAAGAAAGAGAAGTAAGAGAATTCTTGGAGGAATCATCCAGTAAATTAAGCAGCTAGGTCGCAATTTCCCTGTTCTGGATATCCAGGTACGATCTTCATCCCGCCCAGAGCTGTTCTCAATTCACTACTCGCAACACGCTTCCACTGCTAAGGATCAGAGGAGATTCGCAAGATTTATGACTCCCTTCCAAAGCCAAAGGCCAGCTAATTCACGTAGCTAATCCAACGTTGAAAACGCCCCGGAAGTAAAGCACGTGCACGACGTCGACAAGTCAGATTGACCATCCAAATAAAGCCAAAAGAAACTCCTTCGTTTGGAGAAAGTGAAATCCTGACTTACTTTTTTTTTATTTCATAGTGATACAAAAGAAGGCAGTTTTGAAATTTTTCATTTTCTTGGTTTGGTAATTATCTCATGATTGAAATTTCTATGTACTGACTCACAATTTTGACTATTTTGAAAAAGTATAGTTCTTCTCCAAAATCCCCTCTTCCAAACAAGAATTCTAATAATTCTCTTTAAAATTTTCCCTTTCCAAATCAGAATTATAATTATTTTTGAAAATTCACCGTTCCAAGTCAAAATTTTACTTCCTTTGGGAAATTCATTGTTCCAAGTCAGAATTATAATTCTTCTCAAAAATGTCCTATTCAGAGTCAGAATTATAGTTCTTTTCGAAAATTCCCTGTTTAAAATCAAAATCATAATTCTTTAAAAAAAAATCCCCGTTCAAAGTCAAAATTATTATTTTTGTTGTTGTGAAATTCACTATTTGAAGTCAGAATTATAGTTCTTTTCGAAAATTCACCGTTCTAAATCAGAATCAGAATTATATTCAAAAATGTTCTGTTCTAAGACAAAGTTGTACTTCTTTTCGAAAATTCGCTGTTCCAAGTCAGAACCATAAATATTTTCGAAAATTCCCCTTTCCAAGTCAAAATTGTAATTATTTTGGCAAATTCACTGTTCGAAGTCCGAATTATAATTTTTTTTTGAAAACTCCTTGTTTCAGGTCAAAATTATAATTTTTTTTCTTAAAAAATTCTCTGATCCAATTCAGAAATACATATAATTGATTCAGGAAATTTTCTTTTCCAAATCTAAGTTATAATTTTTTTCGAAAACTTACTGTACCCGGACAGAATTATCGTATTTTCGAAAAATTCCTTGCTTCAGATTTAAAATATAATTTTTTTTTTTTGAAAATTCTCTGATTCAATTCAGAACTAAATGTAATTGCTTCGAAAAGCTTCCTGTTTTAACTAAAAATGATGACTTTTCTCGCAAATTTCCTCCTTCAACTCAGAATTATAATTTTCTTTTTAAAGTTTCTTGTTCCAGATCTGAATTATCATTTTTTTTTCGAAAATTCTCTGATCCAATTCAGAATTACATATAACTTATTCGGGAAGTTTACTTTTCCAACTCAAAATGATCATTTTTCTTGAAAATTGACTGTTCCAAGCTAGAATTATAGTTCATTTCAAAAATTCTGTTCAAACTCGAAAATATAATTTTCTTTTGAAAATTATTTTATCGAATTCAAAATTACGTCTAATTGCTTCGGAAAATTTTAAGCTCCAACTCAAAATGATAATTTTTTTTTGGAAAAATCACAGTTCCAAGTCAGAATTCTAAATCTTTTGGAAAATTCCTTACACCAGATCTGAATAATGATTTTTTTTTTCAACAAAATTTTCTAATCCAATTCAGAATTATATACAATTGCTTCGAAAAATTTCCTGTTTCCATTCAAAATGATAATTTCTGTCGAAAATTCAATTTTCCAAGTCAGGCTTATAATTATTTTGGAAAATTCCTTGTTCCAGAACTAAAAAATAATTTTTCTTTGAAAATTCCCTGATCCCATTCAGAATTACATATAATTTATTTGCAAATATTTCTCTTCAAATTCAAAAGAATAATTTTTCTCAAAAATGCACTGTTCCAAGTCAGAATTATAGTTCTGTTGGAAAATTCCCGGAACCAACTCAAAATATGATTTTTTTAGGGTTTTGAAGCCCCGGGCATAAACCCTTATAGTTTCGGTAGGGTGTCCGTCCATCCATCCGTCACACTTTTTTCCTAGGAGTGGAAGTAGGGGAAGTGAAGAAAAGCAGGGGAAATGATTCGAAGTAATGGAAGGTAGTGAGGGAAAGTGAGTGGAGGGATAGTAGGGTACTGCGGGCGAGTAGGGGAGGGAAAATGGGGCCTGGGGAAGGGAAGAAGGAGTCTCAGCTGCAGATGTGAGAAAAGAGGAAGTAGAAAAGAAGAATTTGTGGGAGGGAAGGGAAGCGAAAGGTGAAGTGAGGAGGGCTAAAGTATAGATGGAGACGGAAAGTAGGGGAAGTGAGAGAAAGCAGGGGAAACGATTGGAAGTGATGAAGAGTAGTGAGGGGAAGTGAGTGGTGGGATGGTTGAGTGGTGCGGGTGAGTAGGACAGAGGAAGTGAGCCCTGAGGAAAGAAATGAGGAGAGGAGGAATGTTAGATGGAGAAGTGAAGAAAGGGAAAAGTATAAAGGAAGAAGTTGTGAAAGGGAGGGGAAGCGAAGGGAGAAGTGAGAAGAGAGGAAGTATGGATGGATAGGGGGAGTAGGGGTACGCAAGGGGATTAAGGGGAATGTTAGAAATATAATAATTATCTTTTGAAAATTTCTTTCCCAAATTTATAATTATAGATATCAAATTTCCGGGCATTTCCTGGCTTTTAGTGTTTCGTAGCTCCGGACAAAAACCCTTATGGTTTCAGTCGGGTGTCCATCCATCCATCCGTCGTACTTTTTACCTGGGGTGGAAGTAAGTGATGGGAGCAAGAGAAGTGAGGGGAAGTAGGGGAAGTAAATTAGGGAAATGAGATGAAGTATTTGAGAAGTTGATGGATGGAAAAGTAAGAGAAAAGTAAGTGCAAGGAAGGAGAAGTGATAGGAGGGGATTCCTGGGAGGAGAGCTGAAGTAGGCGAAACGAGGGAATGTTGAGAAAGGAAAATATGGGCTAGAAAACCCTATTTTAAATAATTTTTTTCCAATAAAAAAATTCCCTGTTTTCCAGGTCGGATAGACACCCTGCTAATGGCTAAAAGATACCTGGGTGAAATTTCAGAGTACAAATCAAATCCCTTCGAAAATTGCCCACATAAATACTACAAACACAGAATCTTGTCAACAATTTATCAATAAGAGTGATAGCGAGTTGCTCTCAACACTACTTGAATATTAATTCAGGTTGACATCAATGGCATCATTGATTTTAAAGCCAGGGGCAAATTGCTCCCATTATATTTTTTATATCAACCACAACACTCACTCATCCCACCACTCTCTTCTCTTCCCTTCTTCGTATGTAATAATTATATAATGGTGTTAATACAAGTGAACGATTATTAGTGGCCTATTGATCGATCCAAATATGGATATATTGTAGGGTTATTACGTTGGTTGCATCGATGCTGATGATTCTCTTTGACGATCGAATGCACGTTGCAAGTACGTGCGAATACGCGATAACGAGCTTCGCATTCGCCTCTACAAGTCAATGTACGAGGGATTATTGTTAATGCAGAATTTATGCCCAATCCTCCAGCTAATGAGTTTTTCCGATTTGAGCAAGGGAGGGTCTACATATTACATAACACTCTAGGGTGACGGGGGGGGGGGGCGGGGGGTCTGCCCTTACGTCACAAAGTGTCACATATGAGAGGCGACGCATAGGTTTGGTAACAGGTGACATCTCTCTGATCAAAAAATAAAATTTATATCCGTGTCGCCTAATACCAGTATTTTTGATGTTAGATTCAACAGAGGTCTCTGTTATAGAATCGTTGATAAGTAGATAATCTACTATATCAAAATTCATTTTTATTATGCGAAATTAAATTAAAACGCGAGAAATTAAGTTCTAAAAAATTCACTGCGAACTGGATTTGAACCAGCAACCAACTCATTACATGTGAGGTGCTATACCAATTGAGCTATCGTAGTTCACCAGTGAAAATTACAGAACTTGTATTTTCTTAATTTCAATCGAAATCATTATTTTTAGACATGTTATTATTTTAAGGCCAGTTATCAATTCAATATTTGAAACTAAGTTTTTTTAAACAAACTTTCGGTTAGACTGGTTTAATATGATAGATCTTTTTGGAGGCCTAATACCAGTATTTTCGATGTTAGATTCAACAGAGGTCTCTGTTATATAATCGTTGATAAGTAGATAATCTACTATATCAAAATTAATTTTTATTATGCGAAATTAAATTAAAACGCGAGAAATTAAGTTCTAAAAAATTCACTGCGAACTGGATTTGAACGAGCAACCAACTCATTAAATGTGAGGTGCTCTACCAATTGAGCTATCGCAGTTCACCAGTGAAAATTTCAGAAATTGTTGCGATAGCTCAACTGGTAGAGCACCTCACATATAATGAGTTGGTTGCTGGTTCAAATCCAGTTCGCAGTGAATTTTTTAGAACCTAATTTCTCGCGTTTTAATGGCCTTAGGGTCGATAATGTTTATTTGTTTTGTGTTTTACAGTTAATTTTTTAAAAAGATATGTATTTTTAAGTAAATTGAAGTTAGGTTTTGTATGTTTCGTCCCGGAGTGACTCACCGGACTCGTCAGTAAGGTTATGTGAATCAGTCCTACCTTATACATTTTATTTGATCTAAATTCATTATCGTGTATATTTAAACAAACAAACAAATTTTTTTGTTCGTATGTCTGTAAATTTGATAAATTTTTCAGTCAATAATATAGTGCATTTCACCCACGGATAGGGGTTGAAAGTTAATATAATTGATATAAATTTTGATTCAATTTTTCAAAAAACGCAACAAAATTGTTTTTTTTTTTCAAATGTTATTCGGGCCACGGATAGGGACCAGAACTTAAATTAAAAGATCATAGTGAATTGATTAGTGAACCAAAATTTCTCCTAGCCTAAGCTGCATACATACTATTTTTAATAATTCAATTCATTTATTGGTTAATCGAATAATTGATTAATTATTAATTAATTACATGATAATTAATGAATAATTAATTCTTCTTAAACTGCGTGAGGGAAATGTGCCGTTCGTCAAAAGTAATAATTTTGATTTTCAATTCTATTGTTAGTACAGTAATTTGTCAAAAGTTAATCTGAGGACTGACGGTGAATGAAATTTTCGAAATTCTAGCCGCCACTATAATTAAACTTAAAAATTTATTCATTTGAAATTCTGATGAGAAATTTTATAATCCTGGTTCAATTACTAAGTCGAGAGTGCTTCAAAGCTTTGATTTCTTGAGGGGAAAAAACCCCGGGGGGGGGGATATATAAAAAATATAAAATCAAATCAAAATTTATATCAATTATATTAGGTTTAAACCCCTATCCGTGGTTGAAATGCACTATATTATTGACTGCAAAATTTATCAAATTTACAGACTTATGAACGAAATTTTTTTTTTGTTTTTTGTTTAAATATACACGATAATGAATTTAGATCAATTAAAATCTATAAGGTGGGACTGATTCACATAACCTTACTGACGAGTCCAGTGATTCAGTCCGGGACGGAACATAAAAAATCTAAGTTTAATTTACTTAAAAATAGATATCGTTTTTAAAAATTAATTGTAGTAAAAAAAAGGGAACAAATAAAGATTATCGACCCTGATGCCAATAGAAAATCTTCTTTACACTGCCTAAAAAGATTAATTTTTTATTGAACAGTTGAATTTTCAACCCGCAAATGAATAAATTATCAACAAAAAAGTTCTTTATAACCAAATAGCTGAAATTTGAACTAAAATGATGAATCTTCAACAAAAAAAGTTTTTTAACAAAAAGGAAAATTATTCTCAACAAATTATGCAATATTTAATATTTGAGCAAAAAGATATTTAAGTTTTAAATAAAAAATGATGGAATTCAACCAAAAAAGACAAACATTCAACAAAATTCATGAATTTTGAACAAAAAAATCAATTTTCAACCAAAAATGGTACAGTTAGATTTTCAGTGGAAAAAATTAATTCTTAACCAAGAAACACGAATTCTGAGAAAAACAGTTGAATTTTCAGCCAAAGAGATGAATTTTAATTTAAAATGATGAATCTTCATAAAAAAATAAATATTCAAGAAAATATTTCAACATTCAACCAAAACATTAAATTTTCCACCAAAAAGTTGGTTTTCTAACACAGAACATTAATTTTCTAAAAAAAAAGAAGAATTATTAAAAAAATACTTACATTTTCAACCAAGTACTTGTATTTTCAACTAAAAAAATGAATTTTCAGACAAAGAGGGAATTGTTAAATTTTCAGTTAAAAAAATCGATTTGCGACCTAAAATAAAACGAATTTTCAACAAAGTAGGTAAATTTTTAAACCAAAAAGACGAATTTTTTATGAGACAGTTTAATTTTTAAGCCGAAAGATTGAAATTTCGAAAAAAAAATCATTTTCAGCCAAGAGAGATGAATTTTCAACCAAGAAAGATGACTTTTTTACAATGAAAGATGAACTTTTAATTTAAAATGATGAATAAAAAAAACAGTTGAATTTTGAATTGAAAAAGAGAGGTTTAATCCGAAAAATAGAATTGTTAAATTTTCGATTGAAAAAACTAATAAAAAAAAATTCAACTAACAAATGCAAATTTTTAACTAAATATTTGAATTCTCAATCAAATAGATGAATTTTCAAGAAACACAATTAATATTCTACCTAAATAGACGACTTTTCAACAAAACAGTGAAGCTTTCAAGCTAAACCGCATATTTTTTTGAAAACAGGTGAATTTCAACTAAATAGTTACATTTTCAGTGGAGAAAATTAATTCTTAACACAAAAAGAAACTAATTTTTACGTTCAACTGTTTGGTTAAAATTTTAATTATTTAGTTGAAAACTGAACTATTTTGTTTAAAATTTGTTTAGTTCGCCTGCAAGTTCATCTATCTGGTTGTAAATGAAACTTTTTGGCTGATAATAATAATAAAAATAATAATCTTCGGACAAGAAATCTTGAGCGTTTCATTTTGCATTCAATATGGCACCTATACATTAATTTAATTGAAAAGAATGTATTCTCCTATTATTCAAGGAATCTGTATTATCGCTAGAGAATAACAGAAAATACTTAACGTCTTTTCAGACTAGATGGAGCTATGAAAGAAAAATTATTTTCAATAATTTTTTATTGAAAAAAAGATCTTCTCCTTTCGCTACGCTGGGAATCGAACCACAGAACTACTGACTACCGGCCATGTGCTTTCCCATTAAGCTACTAGAGAGATCGAGAGAAGAAACTTTTTTCAGAAATACACGCATTATTTTGCTAGATGGTACAAATCAAATTTTTTCAAGGAACCTGTATTATCATTAGAGAATAACCGAAAATATTTAACGTCTTTTCAGACTAGATAAAGCTATGAAAGAAAAATTATTTTCAATCATTTTTTTCCGAAAAAAATTATTTAAAATAATTTTTCTTTCATAGCTCCATCTAATCTGAAAAGACGTTAAATATTTTCTGTTATTCTTTCTGAAGATCTTTTTTTCAGAAAAAAATTATTAAAAATAATTCTCCTATTATTCCCCTATTTTTGTGACGAAGAGGCGTTAAAAAAGTTTTCAAAATAGCGTGACGTACTTCTTGAACAACTCGTTTTATTGAAAAAAAAAGTGTCAAAAAGTGTCAATAGTGTCGTTAGTTCGAAGCCTGCAAGTGAGAAGGGAAGGAAATTGGTTCCTGAAAAGCTGATTAGTTATTGATGTTTATATCACAAGGATTTTCCTGAAATGAAGGCTCGATCAGAAGCCTGGAACTGACAGTTGCAAGACCAAGGTAGGTTGAAGCGCGAGATTTGATTCTCCGTTAATTAGCCCCACGAGCGTAGATCTCAATTTACTCTGAACCATTGATTTAAGCACAACGTGACACCTTGGGAAAGGAGAGACACCTCTCTATCCCTTCCAATTACCTTTTCGCTTTCACTTACTGTTTAGATAGTTGCCCACGTTACACACGTTCGACTCCGTTGACTAATTTCATGATTTTATTTACTATTTCTAAATTTCCTTTTAGCCGTTAGTATACTCTCTTAAAATGAACCAGTGAAAATGTCACTGGTTGAATCAGTATTTTGAATTATCACTGGCGAAATAGCGATTTTCCTACTTCGACTGGTTGAACCAGTAAGTGACTCAAATAAAACAGCGTTGCTGAATATACTAGTGACGCCAAATGATAGATTCAAATAGTGAAATAGCGCTTCACGAGGCCAAAATAAAAGATACTTTGGAAAGGTCAGCACAAGGAGGTTCATTCTGCAAAACTAATCGTAGGTGGCAGCACCGAGCCGAGTACTAGAACCTCTGTCGATGAGATACGAATTTCAACAAAAGAAATTTTGTTAATAAGTATAAAGTGCCATTTATACCTTGTAAACATAACAAA
Source organism: Andricus curvator (assembly GCA_932195095.1). Taxonomy (NCBI): domain Eukaryota; kingdom Metazoa; phylum Arthropoda; class Insecta; order Hymenoptera; family Cynipidae; genus Andricus; species Andricus curvator. The sequence continues at coordinate 111,576 of CAKNYM010053000.1, forward strand.
ATATATTTTTCAAACTTTTGTATCAATATTTATCATATAGAATTCGTAAAAGGTTGATAAATCCTTTCCTGACTGTCACATGCAAAGTGAGGTTAGGTTTACTATAGTTCACCATATATTCAATTGTATGTATAATTTCCACTAAAAGTATAAAATACCTTCGCATGTAAGCATTAAACATATATTTAAATACTATTTACCCTTATATATTTAATTATAAGCAACCGTAAAACTAGCACCATATTTTTTCGTCTCTCATCGACAGAGGGTCTAGTACTCGGCTCGGTGCTGCCACCTACGATTAGTTTTGCAGAATGAACCTCAGAGTGTTTACTGATGAGTGTCATATCAAACCAGATGACGGACGACAACGCACACGACCTGATGACTACTGGTACTGAGTAACCAGTGAACTTTACTGATTAAACTAAACCAGTGACGGAATTCCACTGAGTGAACCAGCGAAATCTTACTGATGATCAGTGAGACACTTCTAACTGTTTCAATTAATGACATTCTACTGGTTCATTTTAAGAGAGTATAATTATACTTTTTGTAAAAAGACAAGTTTTGAATTTGCACTCAGAAAAATATTTCCGTGAATCAAACAAATTTTTTCTATGATCATCATTTTTCATCCCGTCTCTATCCCGTCCAATTACCTTTTCGCTTTCACGTACTGTTTAGATAGTTGCCCACGTTGCACACGTTCGACTCCCTTGACTGATTTCATGATTCTATTTGCAATTACTAAATTTCCTATTAGCCGATAGTATAGTTTCATAAACTAAAGCAGTGTAATTGCCACTGGTTGAATCAGTATTTTGAATTATCACTGGCGAAGCAGTGATTTTCCGACTTTGACTGGGTGAACCAGTAACTGTAATATCAAGCAAGTTGTCTGCCGACAACGCATACGAGCAGACGACTACTGGTATTGAATTACCAAAAAACCTCACGGATTAAACCAGTTACGAAATTCCACTGATTGAACCAGTGAAATCGCACTGATTGTCAGTGACACACTTCTGGCTATTTCAAGCAGTGAGATTTCACTGGTTCGTTTTAGGAGAGTATAGTTATACTTTTGATAATACAGATTCCTTGAAAAATTTAATTTATACCATCTAGCAAAATAATGCGTGTATTTTCTAAAAAAAAGTTTCTTCTCTCGATCACTCTAGTAGCTTAATGAGAAAGCACCCGACCGGCAATCGGAAGTTCTGAGGTTCGATTCCCAGCGGAGCGAAAGGAGATATTTTTTTTTTTCAACTTTTTTTTCAAATTTATTCAAAATAATTTTTAATTCATATCTCCATCTAGTCTGAAGAGACGTTAGAAATTTCTGTTATGCTCTGATGATAATACAGATTCCTTGAAAAATTTAATTTATACCATCTAGCAAAATGATGCGTGCATTTTCTGAAAAAAGTTTCTCCTCTCGATCTCTCTAGTGGCTTAATGGGAAGCACCCGATCGGCAATCGGAAGTTTTGAGGTTCGATTCCCAGCGGAGCGAAAGGAGAAGATTTTTTTTCAGAAAAAAGTTAATTAAAAATAATTTTTAATTGATATCTCCATCTAGTCTGAAAAGACGTTAAAAATTTTTGTTATTCTCTGATGATAATACAGATTCCTTGATGAATACAGTTTTTCAAATAAAATTGATGTAGGTACCATACTTGAGATTATTTAAGTTCCTAAAATTTCAAATCGAAACATATTGCATTTTCAACAACATATATACATTTTTAAACAAATAGTTGAATTTTCAACCAAAAAGATGAATTTTCAAAAATCATTGATGAATTTTCTACCAAATATTTGAATTTTCAATTAAGAAAGGTGATTTTTTTTTACAAATTTTTATTTTTTATTTTTAACAAAGTAGTTAAACTCTTAACTAAGCAGTTAAATTTTCAACCGGAAAATATGAATTCTCAACAAAACATGTAATAGTTCATATTTCAACTAAAAAAGGTTTTAATTATAAATACAAAATAATTGAATTTAACCAAAAAAGACGAATTTTCAACAAAATAGTTAAATTGTCAACGAAAAGAGACGAATAATTAAAAAAAAGAATTCTCTACAAAACAAATATCTCTACAACTAAAATAATTAATCTTCAAACATAAAAAAAAATTATTTATGAAGTATTAGGATTTTAAAATAAGCAGTTGATTTTTCAGCCGGAAAATATGAATTTTGAACCAAATACTTGATTTTTCTACCAAAACTGTTAAATTTTCAATTAAATAGTTTAATTGACTACCAAATAGTTGAATTTTCAAACCAAAAATATAATTTATCTAAAAAACAATTGCATTTTTAACATAACATTAATTTTCAGCCAAAATAACTTAATTTTTAAAGTATAGTTGAATTTTTAACACATAAAAACGAATCTTGTACGAATAATCGAATTTCTAATTCCAAAATATGAATTTTTAACAAAAACGTTAATTTCCAACCAAATAATAGAAATTTCTACCAAATTGTTAAATTTTCAAGACATAAATAAGAGTCTTCTAGAAAGCAGTTGAATTTTCAACCAAAATGTTTAACCCCCCAAAAAATGTCAACAAAAAAGTTAATTTTCAATTTTTTAAATTTTCAAATAGTTCAATATTCGACCACAAAATACGAATTTTCAACAAAATAGTTATTTTTTCGCTAAATAGTTGAATTTTCAAGCCAAAAAGACAAAGTTTCTATAAAGTAGTTGAATTTTCATCCCGAAAATTGAATGTTGATACAAGGAAGGGATTTTGAACTAAATAGTTGAATTTTTAACAAAAATACTTGAATGTTTAACACAAAAAACGAATTTTCAAAAAAGAAAAAAATTCTACCAAATTGTTGAATTTTCAAGTAAACTTCTAGAAAGCAGTTGAATTTTTAACCAAAATGTTTAAACCAAGAAAAAAAAATTCTAAAAAACAATTGAGTTTTCAACAGAAAAGTTAATTTTCAACCAAATAGTTGATTTGATAGCAGACTAATTAAATTTTCAATTAAATGTTTCAGTTGTCAACCAAATAGTTCAATTGATATCCAAATAGTTAAATTTCCCACCAAAGAAGGCGAATTTTTTACAAAGCAAGTTGAATTTTGAACCAAAAGTGATGTGCTGAATTTTTAAATAAAATAAATAAAAAATATTTAACCAAATTATAATAATTTTTAACAAAAAAAGAGAATTTTTAACCAAAAATATAATAGTAGTCTTTTAAACCCCAAAAGATAAATTTTCCAATTTCAACTTGTTCAATTTTCAACCTGTGAAACTGATTTTTCAACCAATTTGTCGAATTTTTGAACAACAAATATTACACTTTAATCAAAAACGGTTGGATTTCCAACCAAAGAGTTTATTTTTAACATAGAAAGATGACATTTTTACTAAGAAATATGAATTTTCTATGTTCGACCAAAATCAATATAATAGTAGACTTTTCAAGCAAAATTAAAAAAAAAATAGTTAGATTTTAATGGGTTATATTAATTCAGTTTGCATATACGCGAAAAAAAACAAAAAAAAAGAGAATTTTCTTGAAAACAGGGAGAAATAAGGGAAGAATTTTCAAAAATGGGAATATGGGCAAGAGTGTGAAGTCTATATTTTCCTGCTCAGAGGATGTGTGAACTATGTGGGAAGGGGGAGGCAAAAGTGGAGCACTGGCTGGAGGAGTGCGCAGAGGTGGAAAGGAGTGGGATAAGCATGGAGGTATTGATGCATGAAAGGTGGGACAAAAGGGCAGTAAGCATGGGTGAAGGGATTCTTGGGTAAGACGGAGAAGAAGAGAAGGAAGGAGGAAGAGGATTGGAGAAGGAAAGATTGTAAATAGAGGAGGAAGTAAATATGAGTAAATGTAAATATTGTAAATAGTAGATAATTATTAGGTATAAGCCGCGGAGGCAGAGTTTGGTAATGCGAGGCAAAGCGAGAAAGTAGGGACATGCGTGCGAGGCGAGGCGAAGTGAAGAAGGCAAGACGATAAAGGTGTTCGCACAAGAAAATCCTTTGCAGTGCGCTGGAGACGTCTCACGGACGTGCCGTCCGCGCACAAACTCATAACGCCAAGCAATCACGTGCAACCTGTCGTGCTGCTGCCTTCCGAGCGGTGACGCACGCAAGTACCTCGCTACTTAAACTAGTTCGCAACGCACTTCAGTAAGTGCTGCCACGGACCGTAGCAGCACGGCAGGTTGCACGGGATTGGTTGGCGTTATGTGTTCGTGCGCGGACGGCACGTTCGTGAGACTTTACCAGCACACTGCAACGGATTTTCTTGTGCGAACACCTTAAGAGCGAGCGGCGTTAGAGATAAGGTGTGGAAGGATGTTAGTTTTAAGGGTTAGTTTTAAGAAAATTCTGTAAAAAAAATGGAAGTATAAGCAAGTCAATTTTTTAAGGTCAGCAGGCTGAAGAATAAACGATTATCTATCTATCTATCTATCTATCTATCTATCTATCTATCTATCTATCTATCTATCTATCTATCTATCTATTTTCCTGCTCCTCGATTTTTTATTCTTGCTCCATGAAGGATTAGTATGAAAAGTCCATCCGAGTCAAGGAGATTAGAAAACTCTTAAAACTGATGGTCATTAAAAGTTTGCCATCGAGGAAATTCCTCTAACCAATAGTTATAAAAGTTGTAATTCGCGTCGAAAGTTGGTACCAGGATTACGAGAGTTATTCCATGAATTTCGCTACAAACCAATCTTTTTTTCTGTAACACAGAGTTACATCATTTACATACCAACTTTTTATCTCTAATTAATCTAAAGGATTTTTGACTCGCCTCTCCCTCTTGTGCATTTTTAACTAAAAACATTCATTTTCAATAAAAAAGATAAACTTTCTACCGAAAGGATCAATTTCCAATTAACAAAATAGTTGAATCCTAAACCAAAATGAAGAATTTTCAACATACAATTTTAATTTTCTACCCAATTCGACGAATTTTCAAGAAAATGCATGGATTTTCTACCTTATAGTTCAAAGCACCCGACCGGCAATCGAAAGTTCTGAGGTTCGATTCCCAGCAGAGCGAAAGGAGAAGATCTTTTTTCAGAAAAAAATTGATTGAAATAATTTTTAATTCATATTTCCATCTAGTCTGAAAAGACGTTGAAAATTTATGTTATTCTCTGATGATAATACAGTTTCCTTGAAAAAATGTTATTTACCACCTGGCGAAATAATGCGTGTATTTTCTGAAAAAAGTTTCTTCTCTCGATCTCTCTAGTAACTTAATGGGAAAGCACCCGACCGGTAACCGGAAGTTCTGAGGTTCGATTCCCAGGGAAGCGAAAGGAGAAGATCATTTTTCAGAACGAAATTAATTAAAATAATGTGTAATTCATATTTCCATCTGGTCTGAAAAGACGTTAAAAATTTATGTTATTCTCTGATGATAATACAGATTCATTGAAAAAATTTTAGTTACCACCTGTAAAAATAATGCGTGTATTTTCTGAAAAAAGTTTCTTCTCTCGATCTCTCTAGTAGCTTAATGTAGGTTCGATTCCCAGCGAAGCGAAAGGAGATCTTTTTTCAGAAAAAAATTAATTGAAAAAAGCGAATTTCCAACAAAATGGTTTCATTTTCAATTCATTAGTTTTATTTTCTACTAAATTGTTGAATTTCCAACCAAAAAATATGAATTTCCAAAAAAACAAGTTAATTTACGACCAAATATTAAATTTCTGTTTAAAATTCATATATCTTCGTGTTAGAAATTCAACTCTTTTGTAGAAAGTTGGTCTTTTTTATTTTAATTCAACTGCTCGAAATTTCGTTTTTATTCTTGAAAATTAGTGATTTGAACTGCAAATTTAACGACACCCATTTTTAGTCAAAATTAAATTTTTCTTTGAAATTCATATATTTTCGGGTTAAAAATTCAACTGTTCTGTAGAAAATTCTTCCTTTTAACTTGAAAATTTAACAGTTTGGTAGAAAAATAAGCTATTTGGTTGAAAATTAACTTTTATATTGAAAATTTATATTTTTGGTTCAAAATTCAACTGATGTGATAGAAAATTGAAATATTTGTTCAAAAATTAAATTATTTGTTTGAAAATATAACTATTTTATTGGAATTTCTTTTTTTTTGGTGTAGAATTGATTTTTCACTGAAAATCTTGCTATTCCATTCTTGGTTGAAAATTTTTCCTTTATAAGTTGGAAATTGAACGATTTGGTAGAAAGTTCATGTATTTTGTTAAAAATTCATCTATGTGGGTAGAAAAGTAATCTTGTTTCTTGAAAATTCTTTTTTTTTTTAGGAATCAAGTATTTTGTTAAAAATTCGTTTTTGTTAGTTGAATTCAACTGGTTGAAATTTCATGTTTTTTTTGTTGCAAAATTCTTTTTTGAACTAAAACTTTGAAGATTCTATTTTTCATTGAAAATTAATCTTTATTAGTTAAAAATTTAAATACTTCATTGAAAATTCATCTTGAATGAAAATTAAATTTCTTCCTTGAAAAATAACCAAACTCTGAATATGTTTATGAAAAATATGCTAATTTTTTTTACAGAATTAGCTAAGAATATCTTTCCAATTACTTTTTTGTATGATGCTTTGCAAATTTTCAAGAATTATTAATTATTTAAACAATTTTCATGAACAAAGTAAGAGCCCGGTCATTTTCCAACGAATAGGATCAATTAGTTTAGGGAATCAAGAAAGAATGTATTTCCAATAAATCTTCTCTACGATACTTTGCAAATATACAATAATTATTAAGTATTTTAACAATTTTCCTAAACATATCATTACATTTAACGAATTGGCTCCGGTCGTTCACAGAACCAAAAAGAATGTATTAAAAATAAGTCTTTCCTATGTTACTTTGCAAATTTACAATAATTGTTAATTATTTAAACAATTTTCATAAAAATATTCAGAGTTTGGCTGTTTTTCAACGAATAGGCTCAATTTGTTTACGAATTCAACTAAGAATATCTTTCCGATGACTGTTAACTATGTTGCTTTGTGAATTTACAATAATTTTCAATTATTTAAACAATTTCAATTAAAAAACTGAGATTTTGGCTATTTTGTAACGAATAGGCTCCATTTTTAATACAATTAAGTAAGAATATCTTTCCAGTGACTTTTTGCTATAATGCTCTGCAAATTTCAAAGAATGAATCATTATTTAAACAATTTTGATAAACGTATCAACAGTTTGCCTATTTTCTAAAGAATAGGCTCAATTTGTTTGCGGAATTAATAAAGAATGTTTTTTAAATACCTATTTCCTATGATACTTTAAAAATTTATAATAATTATCAATTATTTAAAAAATTTTCATAGACACATTCAGAACAATTTGTTTACGGAGTCAACTAAGATTGTCTTGCCGATGACTCTTTACTATGTTTTGTAAATTTACAACAATTATTAATTATTTAAACAATTTCGATTACAAAATTTAGAGTTTGGCTATTTTTCAACGAATAGGCTCATTTTTTTTTTAAATTAGATAAGAATATCTTTCCGGTGACATTTTTCTATAGTGCTCTGCAAATTTCAAAGAATTAATTATTATTTAAACAATGTTGATAAACAAATTAAGAGTTTGACCATTTTTCAACGAGTAGGCTCAATTTGCTTACGGAATCAATAAAAAATGTTTTTCGGATAACTCTTTCCTATTTATATTCAGTACTTTGAAAATTTACAATAATTATTAATTATTTAAACATGTTTATCAAAATATCCAGAGTTTACCTATTTTTCAAGGAATAGGCACAAGTGTTTTACGGAGTCCATTAAGTATGTCTTTCCGAAGACTCTTTTTCTATGTTTCTTTACAAATTCAGATTTTGGCTATTTTCAACGAATAGGCTAAATTTTTTTATAGAATTAACCAAGAATATCTTTCCGATTACTTTTTTTCTATAATGCTATGCAAAGTCTTTCTGATGACTCTTTTTTATGTTGCTTTGTAAATTTATAAGAATTTATAATAATTTAAACAATTTTCATTAAAAAATTTAGAGTTTGGCTATTTTTTAACAAATAGGCTACACTTTTTTAACAGAGTTAACTAAGAATATCATTCCGAGGACTTTTTTGTATGATGCTTTGAAAATTTCCAAGAATTATTAATTACTTAAACAATTTTCATAAACAAAGTGTGAGCTTGACCTTTTCTCAACGAATAGGATAAATTAGTTCAGGGTATCAAGATCAACACCAGATCTGGTGTTCGAATCCCAGCGGAGTGAAAGAAGATCTTTTTTTCTGCATAAATTTAATTTCAAAAATTAAAAATTCAGCTATTTGGAACGAAATTCAACTATTTTCTTGAAAGTTTAACAAGCTTGTTAAAAATTCAACTACTTTGTTAAATTTATATATTTTGGTCGAAAATTCAACTATTTTGTTTGAAATTCATCCTATCCGATTGGAAATGCATCTTTTATTGTAGAAAAGTCATCTCTTTTCGTAGAAAAGTCATCTTTCTTGGTTGATAATTTATCTCTCTTGGCTGAGAATGAACTTTTTTATCTGGTCAATTTTGATTTAAAACGATATTTTTCAGGAAGACCCTTTACATTAAAAAATTCCTTTATTGCCTTTGTTTTTTTTTAAATATTGAATCGATAATTGAGAATTTTCTCAAAAGAGTCCATCGAGAGGAAATGAGTCTCGATTGCTACAAAGGACCATTTCCGTTATTCTAGAGCAATCCTTCGTTCGAAATTTGAACTGAAGACCACTAGAGCCTCTTGGTGGATTGGTTCGCTTTACAGTTCGTTAAGCAATGCCATTTTGTCACGTTCTGAATCCCGAACGTTTCTGGCATTCGAGTGGGTCTGGATCTCCTAGAATTGTCTAGACGACACGTCGACGAGTCACGAAGTGTCTTGTAAACCTCTTTACCCCCCCCCCCCCCCCCCCAAAAAAAAAAACAAGGTAAAAAAATCGACAAATCGTACGATTCCGTACGTGTGATAAGAAAAGAAACGATGAAAATAGAAACTTTTTGAAGCTATAGAGTTTTCAGTCCCATAATATTAGAGTTAACAATAGGGTGGTCCAAAAATTAATTGGAACATTTTTTTTTGAATTTTTATGGGGACACCCCAGAAATTTGTTCGAATCTACACAAAAATTAATCCATTTTTTTTTTTTTTAAGGAAAGATATTTAAAGGTGCCGCAAGCCCCATGAAGTTTAACACGTACTTCCCATAAGAAAAAAAGAAGTTTATGTAAATCTTATTCAGAATCCTCAATATAAACTCAATCGAGTTGAAACTCAACATTTTTCTTCACAATTAGCCGTAGAATACGAATAAAATATCACTTATTAAATATCAACCCCATAAGTCTGTTTTATAGGGTCCCAAAGAAACTCTATAAGTGAAAAAATGGTTTTTCCGGAAAACCGCAACTATCAGGCACTGATATAGATGAAGATAGTCATAAACAATAATAATTTGTTGAAACAATTATTTTTGCTAAATCTAATTAATTATTAAGTCACGCCTAATAAAAAAGACAAACAGTTGAAAATTTCAGAAAAAAACCGCAACATTCTACCAATTAAGCAAAGAGAATATTATTAACAATGATAATAAATTGTTTAAACAATTATTTTGTTAACATGTATTCATTGTTACTTCACTCCAATTGGAAATTGGACCAGAACAAAATTTTTAATTTTTTTAGTATATGTGCAGTACAGAACAATAATTTAAATTTAAATGTTGTAGACTGCATAGCCTTAAATGCTCTAAAAACTGGATAAATAGGTGGATTTTTATTCGAAAATGGGGGAAAAAATTCTTTTAAATAAAATATTCTAATTACAATAAAATACATCAATTTTTAACCAAATAGATGAATTCTCAACCAAGAAGATTAGGTTGCTACTAAGAAACAGGAATCTTCGACAAAATACATAAATTAACAATCAAATGGTTGCATTTTCTACAAAAAAGATAAATTAATTTTTTTTTAATGTTCAACAAAATATTTAAATTTTCGAACAAAAAGGTGAATTTTCAAATATAATAAATTTAAAAAAAAAATAGTTTTTAAGAAAGATGTTGAAGTGTCAACCCAGTAGATTATCAATTTTCAACCATAATTTGCATTTTAAATAAAAAAATGAAATTTCTCCCAGGAGATGAATTTGTAATCAAGTAGATTAATTTTTAACCAGACAGACAAATTTTCGACCAAAAACAATAAATTTCAATAAAAAGGATCAATTTTCTACAACAAAAAAATTCAAGAAAATACATAATTTTTTAACCAGAGATCAATTTCCAACTGAAATTATGAATCTTCAACCAAAAAAAATTAATTTTTAACGAAATAGTTTAATACTAAACCAAAACAAATTATTAATGTTCAACCAAACAGTTGCATTTGTAAGCGAAAAAAAGAAATATTTGACAGAAAAGACATGAATTTTTCACGAAAAATTTAATTTTCAACCAAGAAAGCTAAATTTTTAACTGAAGAGTTGAAATTTCAACAAAAAAAATATTAATTTCCTAGAAAAAAATTTTAACAAATTTTCGTAAAAATATTTGAGTTTTTTAAACTAAACAAATCGAATATATTCGAACATTTGTGTTTTAATTACGAAAAGATGAATATTCAACAAAAATGTCATTTTCAACCAAGATAGTTGAATTTTTAATCAACTAGTTGCATTTTCAACCAAAGAGGATGAATTTTTCACAGAGAGATGAACTTTTTTCAAAAATGTTGAATTTTAGAGCTAAAAAGTCGAATTTTTTAGAAAAATTTGACTTTTATTTCTGATAAGAGAAAATTTTTAACATAAAAGTTCATTTCAAACCAAGAAAGATCAACCAAAAAATTAATATTTAACCAAACAGTTGCATTTAGAACTAAATGATTACACTTTTCAACAAGAAAGTTTATTTTCAATAAAGAAAGATCAATTTTCTACAAAAAAAGATTAATTTTCTACCCAAAAAAGATGAAAAAAATAGTTTATTTTTAACACGAAAAGTTAAATTTTTGATAATCAAGTTCATTCTCAGTCAAGACAAATGAATTTTCAATCTTAAACGATAAATTTTAAACAAAACAGTTAAACATTTGACAAAAAAATATGGCTAAAAAAAGATTTTATAATGACAAAGAAGTTCCACTATCAATCAAGTAGTTGAATTTTCTTCAAAATAATTAAATTTCTAACCAAATAGTAGAATTTTTAACCAAGCGCGATGAATTCCGAACCATAAATATAATGTTAGAATTTTTAACGAAAAAAATTGGCTTTCAACAAAAACTGGGACCATTTTCAAATCTTCAAACCATATAGCTGATTGTTCAACTATAAAAAACTAACAAAAAACGATTTTAATTTAAAAATAAAAAACTGTTAAGTTTACCCATAAAAAGATGAATTTGCAATAAAATAGATAAATCCTAAAACAAGAAAGATTGATTTTAAACCGAGTAGTTGCATTTTTCAACAAAGAGAATAAATTTGCAACCAAGAAGATTAATTTTCTACTAAAGAAGACGAATTTTTAATGAGATATTTAAATCCCTAATCAAAACAGGTTAATTTTAAATCAAACTGTTGCATTTTTATCAAAAAGAAAACGAATTTTCAATCCAGAAGATTAATTTTCTACTGAGAAAGACGGATTTTCAACAAAATACATCAATTTTCAACCGGAAAAGACCAATTTTCAATTGAAAATATAAATTTTAGACCGAAAGTAGAATAGTTACAATTACGTTTTCAGTAAAAAAGATTAATTTTCAACAACGAAAAAAAATGAATTTTTAGCAAAATAGTTAAATTTTCAACCGAAAAAGACCAAGTTTAAATTTAAAATATCAATTTTTAATGAAAATTGAAATAAATTACATTTTTAGTGAAAATTAATTCTCAACAAAAGAAAAAAAATAGTTTTTAGCAAAATAGTTCAATTTTCAACCGAAGAGATGAGTTTTTAGGTAAAATTATGAACCTTAAAAATATGAATTTTTCATAAATGAGTTGAACATTCAACGAAAGAGTTGAATTTTCAACTAAAATCTAATTTTCAACAAAATACATGAATTTTCAACCAAGTGCTTGAATTTTCAACTGAAAAATATGAATCTTCAACCAAATCGTTCAATTTTAATCTAAAAAAGATATTCATTCAAAATGGGAATAGGTAAATTTTCAATTACAAAAATTGATTTTTAACCAAAAATGAAATGGATTTTTAACAAAATAGTTACATTTTCAACCAAAAAATGAGCTTTTTCCAAAGCAGTTCAACTTTAAACCTAGTAGATGAAGTTTTGACCAAAAAGATGACTTTCTAACAAAATATTTGAATTTTCAACAAAATAATTAAATTAGTAAAAAAACAGATGAATTTAAAACCAAGCAATTGCATTTTTAAACAAATAGTAAGAATTTTCAACCAAGTAGATTAATTTTCTACTAAAAAGGCGACTCTTCAACAAAATACATGAATTTTCAACCGGAAAAGACCAATTTTCAATTTAGAATATCAATTTTTAGCCAAAAATGGAATAGTTACAATTACGTTTTTAGTGAAGAAAATCAATTCTTAACCAAAAAAAAGAAAAAGAATTTTTAGCAAAATAGTTCACTTTTCAACAGAAGAAATGAATTTCGAACTAAAATGATAAATCTTTAGAAAAGAAATAAATTTTCAAGAAAAGGTTTTAAAATTCAACCAAAGAGTTGAATTTTCAACCAAAAAGTTTATTTTTTAATCAAGAAGATTAATTTTCTACAAAAATTTTAAACAAATTTAAAAAAAAATTTTTAATTTAAAATTTAATTTTTTTTTAATTTTCTATTTTTTTTAATATTACAAAATTCTACAAAAAAAGATGAATTATTAAGAAAATACACGAAATTTGAACCAGAAAAGACCAATTTTCAATTTAAAATATCAATTTTTAGCCAAAAATGGAATAGTTACAATTAAATTTTTAGTGAAGGAAATTAATTCTTAACCAACAAAAAAAAACAATGAATTTTCAAGAAAAGTTTTTAACATTCAACAAAAGAGTTGAATTTTCAACCAAAAAGTTTATATTTAATCAAGAAGATTAATTTTCTACTAAAAAGGCGAATTTTCAACTAAAAAGGCGCATTTTCAACAAAATACATGAATTTTAAACCAGAAGAGACGAATTTTCAATTTAAAATAGCAATTTTCAGCCAAAAATGGAATAGTTACAATTAAATTTTTAGTCAAGGAAATTTATTCTTAAAAAAAAAAAAAAAAAAAAAACAATTTTTAGCAAAATAGTAAACTTTTCAACAGAAGAGATGAATTTTGAACTAAAATGATAAATCTTTAGAAAAGAAATGAATTTTCAAG
>CAKNYM010053000.1:133397-164666 GCA_932195095.1 Andricus curvator
TGTGTGTGTGTAACTGTAGCTATAATTAGTTTCTACTTTTAAAGAACTTTTTCAAATCTGCATCTAATTTTAAATGAACCTAAAGTCAGATAAAAATGATTGTTATGTTGATCTAACATGATGAGAATTTGATATTCCAATTCAAACTGAAAAATTTCCATTCAATCACAGCAACATTAAGTGAAAAGAGAATTTTGGAAAATATCAAAGTAATGTATATTACTACACTGTCAAACTGGGTGTTGGAAAAAAATTATGACAATTCTTATTATTATTATTTTTATTATTATTATTAATAATTTAAACTGTAAGACTGCGGTTTTTCTTATTAAATTACATACGTCGTAGTGCTAAATGTAATTTCCGGAGAGATTTGTGTCGCAATTCAATATGAAGGGGTTGATGGGAAACAATGGATCCGAGTACATAGTGCAACTGAGCAGACAGAATTCAACGCACCTTACTATACAAGAGACACAGTACCTGCACACAAATACGCTGTAATTAACTCTATAGTGTCTCACGATTCACTCTCGCGTTGCAACATTTCTATTATATTAAATATATTCCAAATAAATATATTCGAGTTATATACAAACTTTATAAAGTGCACTGTAAATACATATTAAACTAAATACCGTAAGATGTAATAAAATAAACAATAAATGTTTCAATTTTATAGAATTTATCTCTTGAATTGAAACTACCTACGCCTATTTTCATTGACCACGCCTATTTCCATTGACCACGCCTATTTACACCGACCACGCCTATTCATATTGACCACGCCCCTTCTACACGCCCACTTTTATCGACCACCCACTATAACTAAATCCGTGGGCACACCCATTTTTATCATGATCCTTAGCCACACCCTTTGTCGTGCTCATTTTTATTGACCAAGCCCCTTGGATACATCCATTCGTCTGAACCACTTACTATAACCAAATCCATTAGGACGGTAATTTTATCAGGTTTCTTTGCATCACCCTTTGCCATGCAAATTTTCATTGACAACGCATCTTAGATACGCCTACTTTTCTCGACCAACCACAATAATCAAATCCGTAAGCACGCCTATTTTTATCATGCTTTTTAGCCACACCCTTTTCCATGCCCATTTTTATTGAACACGCCCCTGAGATACACCCACTGTTCTCAACCATTTATAATAATACAAGCCGTTAACTCTGCTATTTTTTATCATATCGCACCCTTGCCATACCAATTTTCATTGACCGCGCCCCTCAACTACACACAATTGCATTACCAATCCCCTTGGATACACTCACTTTTCTGGACCATTCACAATAATTAAATCCGTTACCATGCACATTTTTACAATGACCTTAGTCGCAAGCTTGGTATGCCCATTTTCATTAGCCACCTCCCTTTATGACACCCATATTTATTTGACACACCCCTTGGATACGCCCACTTTTCTTGACTATCCAGAGTAACTAAATCCGTTACTACACTGGGATAAAAATACATTCTCAATAAATATACTATTCAATTAATGTACCTCGTTCAAAAGCAGATATTTTATTGACTTAAATGTATATACTATAGAATTTATAGCATCACTAATTGGTTCAATAGTGATAATATAAATTCTGTAGTATATACATTTGAATCCATAAAATATATGCTTTTGAATGAGTCTTATTTATTCAATAACATATTCTAATGAGAAATTATAATTTTTGCTTAGTGCGTGTCCATTTTTATTATTCTCCTTAGTTGAACCATTTGCCACGCCCATTTTTATTGAACGCGCCGCTTAACCACACCTACAGTCATTGACCACGCCCCTTGAACATACCCTTGTCCATTCCCATTTCTATTGTTATTACTTCAAAGAATTTTACAAGATTCAAGGAATTTTACAGGACTAACAGATACCAAAGAATTTCAAGAGATTTACAAAATTTCAACTGTTTTATAGAATATTCGTTTTTTTGGCTTGAAAATTCAACAATTTGGTCAAAAATTATCTATTGAGAACACCATTAAACTGTTTTGTAGAAAATTCATTTTTTTATTATAAATTACTTCTCCTTAGGAAAAATATGACTAGTCCATTTTTGGTTTATAAATTCAACGATTTATTTAAAAAATTTTAGAACTAAAAAAAATATAAACTAAAAATTAATCAAATAAAATTTGGTCTGACATTATCATAAGATTTGTTGAAAATTCGTCTTTATTGGCAGAAAATTAATCTTTTTCGTTGAAATTTCAACTATTTGGTTGCAAATGTATGTAATCTGTTAAAAATTCGTCGTTTTTGGTAGAAAATTAATCTTCTTTGCTGAAAATTCACCTATTTTGTTAATAATTGATGTATTTTGTTGAAAATTTGTCCTTTATAGTGGAAAATTCTTCATCTTGGTTTGAAATTCAACTGTTTCTTTTAACATTTTTTTTCTTGGCTGAAAATTCAACTGCTTTGTCAATAATTTATGTATTCTGTAAGAAATTCGTCTTTTCCAGTGGAAAATTCTTCTTTGTGGTTTAAAATTCAACTATTTTGGTTGGAAATTTGTGTACTTTGTTCAAAATTTGTCCTTTCTAGTCAAAAATTATTCTTCTGGCTTACAAATTTAACTATTTAATTGAAAATTTATCTATTTCGTTGAAAATTCTTTTTTTATAAAAAATTAATCTAATTGGTTAAAAATTCATCTTTTCGATCGACAATGCAACTGTTTCATAGAAAATTAATTTCATTGTTTAAAAACTCAACTATTTAGTTAACAAAATTTAGAAACGAGAAAAAATATAAACTAAAAATTAATCAACTAAAATTTGCACTAACATCATTTCTACTGTTTAAACTATTTAGTTGAAAATGTACGTAATTCTTTGAAAATGCATCGTTTTTGGTAGAAAATTAATCTTCTTGGTGGAAAATTCAACTATTTGGCTAGAAATTTATATATTTTGTTAAAAATTGGTCTTTTCTAGTGGAAAATTATTCTTCTTTGTTTGAAATTCAACTATTTGGTTCAAATTTGTGTATTTTGTTGACAATTTATCTTTTTTGTTAGACAATTAATCTCCTTGGTTGAAAATTCAACTATTGGGTTAAAAATTGATGTATTTAATTGAAAATTAGTCTTTTTTGTACAAAATTAATCTACTTAGTTGAAAATTCATCATTTTGGTTGGAAATTTAACTTATTTTAAATTTAAATTTAATTTTAATTTAAATTTTTTATTTAAAAAAAAAAAAATGTTAACCATGGTGTGTTATAACCATGGAAAAATTTTAACCATTTAAAATAGTTAAAAATTAAAAAAGAGGGGGAATTTAAATTTAATTACAAAATTTTGTTTGTTTGAACAATCAACTTTTTTTCTTAGTTCACCTTTTGGCTTTTTGCTTCAATTCAACTTTTTTCATTTAAAATGAAAATATTTTCTGGATTAAAATATCAACGAATACTTTTTTTTTTAATTTAGAGACAATTGACAGTTCGACAATTTTTAAGATTTACAATTGAAGATTTATTAATTTGAATGTTTATAGTTTGGAATAATGTAATTTTTAACGCTTTTTTGCGATAGGTATGTTTTTTAATTTTGAAAATGTTCAATTTTTATTTAATTTTAAATAATTTCGATTTAAAGTTTTACAATTTTGAAGATCAAAAGTCGAAACTTTTCAAATGTGAATCTTACAAAATAAAAAAATTTCAAATGTGAACCATCAGAATTACAGAATTTTTAAATGTAAATTAAAAAAATGAATTACTCTTATTTTTCTTCAATGACTCAACAAATTTTCTGGGTTGGAAATTCGCCTTTTTGCTTCAATTCAACTGTTTTTGATTTAAAATGAAAATATTTTATGGATTAAAATATCAACTAATACTTTTTTTTTGAGAATTTAGAGAAAATTGACAGTTCGAAAATTTTTTGGATTTACAATTGAAGATTTATTAATTTGGAATGTTTATAGTTATAAATGACGCAATTTTGAAAGCCGCTTTGAAATAGGTATGTTTTTCAATTTTGAAATATTTAATTTTGAACACTTTCGATTTAAAGTTTTACAATTTTGAAGATCAAAAATCGAAACTTTTCAAATGTGAATCTTACAAAATGAAAAAAAAAAATAAAATGTGAATCATCAGAATTATCGAATTTTTGACTGTAAATCAAAAAAATTAAATACTCTTCTTTTTCTTCAATCACTGAAAAAATGTTCTGTGTTGGAAATTGGGCTTTTTGCTTCAATTCAACTGCTTTTATTTAAAATGAAAATATTTTCTGGATTAAAATATCAACTAATACTTGTTTTTCGAGAATTTAACTTTTTTATTGAAAATTAAAGAACTTGGTTGAGCTATTTTGTTAAATTATAAAAAACAGTAAAATTCCTCTCCCCTCAAACATCAGGTGATAAGAATTATTGGAAATTCATTATAGAAAAATAATTATAGGCCAAAACTGATTTTTTATAATATTTTTTCGCAAGGGCAGCTATTCAAATGCACGCCTCATTAACAAGCTCGCTAGTATTAGAACAATGTTTCAGAAAAAATAGAAAAAAATAAAATACCCGAAAATTTTAAAAGAAAATAAAAAATGTACGTGATAGTCAGTGAAAAAATTGCAAGCGAATATATAGAACTATTATTAGAGTTGATGCCCATCCAATCGACCAAACCTTTTTTTTTGTAGGAAAGAAATTTGATCGAAAAAGTGAGTGCTTCGTGAGCGGAAGTCTAACACTATTTTCATATTTTCTTGGGAAATTTGAGAGCACCTTGAGCTTATGAAATGCCTTTCAGTGCGTGAACTTAAGTTCGGATGGTAAAATTGCTTTTGCAATAACATCGTAACGCCGACGCTCCCGAGTCTATGTAAGTAAATGCGGTGCCAAACACTTCCAAACTATGGAGAAACTCACACACACACATTTACACACTACAAAAATATATATATATATATATATATAATTTTTTTTTTTTTTTTATACATATATACAAGGGGAGTAGTGATGAGGCAAATATACACAACGAAAGATTATTACTACTGAGGTTATTATTTGCATAGTAACTGGTACTCCTTAGGATCGTCCACAAACGTAACCAATTTTTGCTTTGGTTAAAGGTTCTACTATTTGATTGAAAATTTATTAATTTGTTGAAAATGCAAGTATCTTTTTTTAAACTCTTCTTTTTTTGTTAAAAATTCAACAATTGTCATTGGTTAATATTTCAGTTGTGAAATTATAAAAATTATTTAATTTGAAAATTTTGATTCTATTTAATTCTATCAATAACTATTGATAAATATTGCAGTATTATTAAAACATGGTTTTATTTTAACGACTTAAAATTGATGAAAAAACAATGACAATGTAGTAGAAACATTTTTTTCCCCACAAATCTTTACAACAAATTTTTTCCAAAAGTTGTCATAAAACATTGCGATCAAAAAAATAATTTCAAAACATTTTTTTCCAGTGGTGTGTATTTAATTTTTTGAACATTTTTATTTAATTTTATTTCTATCCGTTTGTATGAAAAATAGCCCTTAACACAATTTTTTGTGTAAGAGAGAAATAATGTTAAGTAAATAATTCATATGTTATCATGAGAAATTATGTCTGAGAAAGTGAAATTTTGTTCCCTTGTAAATGTCACATTAGTATGAATACGAAACGGTAAATATTCTTTGAACAAATTTTCATTTTCTTAACGGCGAAAAATTGATAACGAAATTTTTTAAACACAGTATGAAGAATAACAATTTTTAAGCAACATTGCATTGTAACAATGATTCATTTAAACATTTTTTCCCCCTTAATTTCTTGCATAAAAATTTTCATTTGAAAAATCTTTTATGTGTCTGCAAATTTTTCAATTTTAATTTTTTAAAAATTTTAATTTTTTAAATTTGAAATGTACTTTGTTTTATGTTACCATTGAAAATTATTTCTGTGACAGTAGAATTATTTCAACAATCACAATGTATTTCTTGATAAATCCTATAGTATTATTAAAACATGGTTTTATTTTAACAAAGTACAATTGATGAAAAAACAATGACAATGTGGTACACAAATATTTTTCCCCAAATCTTTAAAAAAAAATTTCAAAAGTTGTCAGAGGACATTGCAATCGAAAAAATACTTTTTTTAAAAACATTTTTTCCCGTGACGTATATTGAATTAAAAAATTTTATTTTATTTTCTATCTATTTTTTGTTATTTTTCAAACAATCTGTTTGTATGAAAAATAACCTTCCACACAATTTTTTGTGTAAAAAAAACCTTATAGATGAATAATTATTCAAATATTCTTTAAGCAAATTATCTTTTTCTTATTGACGAAAAAATAATGACAAAATTTTTTAATACAGAAGAAAGAATAACAATTGTCAAAAAACATTGCATTTAAACAATTATTTATTTAAACAATTTCTTTCCATTACCTGACCCTAAAGCCAACAACTTACATCAACAATTTCTACACAATTTAATTTTTGAGGGTCAATAGAAAACCCCCAGCGATTATTATTTATTATTTATTATTATTCTTTTTTTGGTTGAAAATTTACTTTTTTTCAACTGAAAATTTAACTATTTCATTCGTAGTTGAAAATTTATCTTTTTTCTCTAAAAATTCAACTGTTTGGTAAAAAGTTTATCTTTTATATGAAAATTCATGTATTCTGTTAAAAATTCGTTAAAAAAGTCGTTGATAAAAAAAAAATTTGTTGTACAAAATTAATCTTCTTAGTTAAACATTCATCTCTTTGGTTCAAGCTTAAACTATTTTGTTGAATATTCGTAATAAATAAAAATATTTTTTTGGTAAAATATCATCATATGAAGATTCATCACATTAGTTGAAAATTCATTTTTAGAGAGGAAAATTTAACCGGTGTTTTTGACTGAAAATAGAACTATTCTATTTTTGGTTGAAAATTTATGTTTTTGATAGAAAACTGATCTTTTCTATTCAAAAATTTAATTATTCAACTATCTTGTTAAAAATTCATCTTCTTTAGTTGAATTCAGCTATTTTTTATTACAAATTAATCAAGTTTTTGGTTGAATTATCAAGTATTACAGGCTTCCTTGAGGATTCATTTTTCGGTTTGAAAATTGAACTGTTTTGTAGAAAATTTGTCTTTTTGGCTCTAAAATTCAACAATTTGGTAGAGAATTAAAGTATATAGTTAAAAATTAACTTTTTTGTCAAAACTTCTCATTTTCGGGTTAAAAATTCAATTTTTTAAATAGAAAATACATCTTTTTTGTTTGAAAATTCATATTTTATCGGGTGGAAAATTCAACTGTTTTGTGGAAAATTCATCTATTTTGTTGAAAATTCGTCTTTTTGAGAAAAAAATTAATCTTTTTATTTGAAGAACCATCATTTTGGTTGAGGATTCAAATACTATGTTAAAAATTCGTTTTTGGTTGAAAACTTATATTTTTTAGTGGAAAATCGAACCATTTGATTGAAAATTCATCTATCTTGGGTAAAACTTACATGCTTGGTGAAAATTTATCTTTGTAGGTTTGAAATTCAACTATTTTGTTGAGTCATCTTTTTTAGTCAAAAATTTAACTTGTGTCGAAAAATGAAGTATCTTCGTAGAAAAATTAATTCTTTTTTAAAATTCATATTTTGGTGCTGAAAAGTCAACTGAGATCTTTTTTGTATGGAAATTCATTTTTTTTTTAAATTTGTCTTTTTGATTTTAAAATTCACCTGCTTTAGTAGAAATTTCATCTTTCTTGAATGAAAATGCAATTGTTTGGGTTTTTAATTGAAAATTCAACTGCGTGGGTAAAAGTTGAACTTCTTTGTTGTTTTTTTAATGAATATTTATCTCTTTGGTTGAAAATTTAACTATTTCGATGAAAATTAATTCTTTTGCTGAAAATTCATTTTTTCTAGTTGAAAATTCAATTTTTGTACGGAAAGTTCGTCTTTTGGCTTATTTGTTGGAAGTTCGTCTTTTCGGTTAAAACGTTTTTTTAAATGAAATTTCATCTTTTTTGGTTTAAATATCAGCTGTTAAATTTTTTGGTTGAGACTTCATCTTTTTAGGTTGAAAATTCAATTATTTTGATGAAAATTGAATTATTTTGTTGAAAATTCAAGTCTTTTGTGAAAAAGATATCTTTTTTTATAGAAAATTCATTATTATGGTTTTTAAATAAATAAAGAAATTCGACATTTTTAAATTTGTATCTGAAATATTGTTTTATTCCGTTTATAAAAAAACCGCATGTTACAAATATTACAAGATTAAAATACTGGTATTTGAATTTTAATGGCTTGCAGGTTCAGCAACTTAGGTAAACTTTTTTTTTCTTTCTTGACTGAAAAATTCTTATTTGTTGGAAATTCGTCTTTTCGGTTAAAAAATTTCTTTAAATGAAATTTCATCTTTTTTGGTTGAAATATCAGCTGTTACATTTTTTGGTTGAGATTTCATCTTTTTAGGTTGAAAATTTAATTATTTTGATGAAGATTTAATTCTTTTGTTGAAAATTCAAGTATTTTGTGAAAAAGACATCTTTTTTGGTAGAAAAGTCATCATTATGGTTTTTAAATAAATAAAGAAATTCGAAATTTTTAAATTTGTATCTGAAATATTGTTTTATTCCGTTTATAACAAAATCCCATGTTAAATGTATTACAAGATTAAAATACTGGTATTTGAATGCTAATGGTCAGGGAAAATAAAAAATTGGTCAAGGACAAATCATAGAATTTTGAAAATGAAGTTTTGAGATTTTCATTAATTTTTGAACGATAGTAGAATATATTTTTAAAATATTTATATCAATGAATTTAGTTGAAAATATAACTCTTTCGTTAAAATTGTAACTCTTTTGTTAAAAATTAATTCTTTTCGTTGAAGATTCATCATTTTAATTTAAAATTCATCTCTGATTGGAAATTAAACGAACTGGTTGAAAATCAATTTTTCTAACTGAAAATTCAACTATTCCAGTAGAAAATTTAACTATTATGTTGAGAATTCGTTTTTTTGTTTGTTAGAAATTAGTTTTTTTTTTAACAGAAAATTTAACTATTCTATTTTTGGTTATTAACATATCTTTTTTGGACGAAAATTTGACTGTTTGATTGATCTTTTTTATTCAAAAATTGAAATATATGGTGAAAAATTTGTGTACATTTTTGGTATAAAATTAAACTATTCCAGTTAAAGATTCATCATCTTAGTTGAAAATTCATCACATTGGTTGAAAATTGAACTGTTTGATTGAAAATCCGTTTTTTTTTCGTTGAAAATTAATTTGTTCAACTTAACGTTGAACGTATCTTTAAAAATATCCTGAAATATTTCAAAAGAATTCAAGACAATTCAGAAATAAGTATAGACCTGAATTGAAACGTGATTAACCCATAAGTTAATTTATTGAAAGAAAAGAGTCTAATGTGATCTTTTTATTTAAAAAAGTGACTAAGAATTGATTTGAGAAAAAAAAGTGACTACTAGGAATCTGTATTATCATCGGAGATGGTAACGATCGATCCGAAGAGAAATCCTTTCACACATACTGTGAAAATGAAAATCTAATATCGATCAAAGTTATATCCTCTAATACAGAAAATATTTAGCGTCCTCAGACTAGATAGAGTTATAAATTAAAACTGTTTGAAATCAAATTTATTCAGAAAAAAAGATCTTCTCCTTTCACTCTGCTGGGATTCGAACACCAGATCAACTGATTTCCTGTCAGGTGCTCTAACCATTGAGCTACTAGAGAGATCAAAGCAAGAATCCTTTTTTCTGAAATTCGCTTTATTATCCAAGATGTTATATACAAATCAATTTTTACTAGGAATCTGTATTATTATCGGAGATGATAACGATTCATCCAAAAAGAAATCCTTTCACACATACTGTGAAAATGGAAATCTAATATCGATCAAAGTTATATCCTCTGATACAGAAAATATTTAACGTCCTCAGACTAGATGGAGTTATAATTTAAAACTGTTTGAAATTAAATTTATTCAGAAAAAAAGATCTTCTCCTTTCACTCCACTGGGATTCGAACACCAGATCAACTGATTTCCGGTCAGGTGCTCTAACCATTGAGCTACTAGAGAGATCAGAGGAAGAATCCTTTTTTTCGGAAATACGCTATTATGGTAGATGTTATATACCAATCAAATTTTAACTAGGAATCTGTGAAAGGAGAAGATCTTTTTTCTGAATAAATTTAATTTCAAACAGTTTTAATTTATAACTCCATCTAGTCTGAGGACGTTAAATATTTTCTGTATTAGAGGATATAACGTTGATCGATATTAGATTTCCATTTTCACAGTATGTGTGAAAGGATTTCTCTTCGGATCGATCGTTACCATCTACGATGATAATACAGATTCCTAGTAATAATTAATTTGTATATGACATCTTGCATAATAAAGCGTATTTCAGAAAAAAGGATTCTTCCTCTGATCTATCTAGTAGCTCAATGGTTAGAGCACCTGACCGGAAATCAGTTGATCTGGTGTTCGAATCCCAGTGGAGTGAAAGGAGAAGATCTTTTTTTCTGAATAAATCTAATTTCAAAAAGTGACTAATAGTGACTGTGTGACAGCCCTGATTATTTTTTACAGTTATTTCTTAGAGAATTTTCCTGATTTTTGCTATTTTTTAAAAATGCCTGACTCTTGGAAGCTTTGATCTTATTATACATTTTTTTAAAGTTCCATTATGGGCTGCAAATAGGGAACCATAGGGACCAAATCGTGAAAATAGGGTACTTTAGGGACCTGAACAGAATATAGGGTACAATAGGGGATATAGGGACCGGTCTGTGAGGCCTGTTATTACCTTGAATACAACAAATTGCCATTAGTGTCAAGTCCCATATCTTATTATTTCTGGAAACCATAAATAACGTACAGTAATAGTGGGGGGGGGGGGTAGAAATATTTTGTTACCCCTTAGCTCTTCAGCTTCGACGAAGTTTTGGCTAGAGAGAGATATTCTTGGCATGCGAGAAAAGCCCTTGGGTGTTCGACAGGTTGATGAAACTTATCGACGAGACTTCGGGGCATTGGCAATAGAAAAAAGTTCAGGATGGAGTTCGAAGTATTCTTGACAAAAACTCGAGAGGATATGTTAACAATTTGGCACTCACTAGTATTATGGAATTTTCCGTAAAACTAACCGGTCAAGTTAGCGCTCGAGCTAGTATCACGGAATTTTCTGTAAAGTTAGCTCTGAGCGAGCAGATAGTTAGTAACAATTTTCGAATAATTTGAAGCTTTCCATAAAATGTAGCTGAAGATTATTGTTCAATAATTATTAACTATCACGATTTTCGTAATTTATAATAAAATTTTTTATGCTTTTAATTCTCTCAAATTTTAATTTGTTAACATCTTTCAACACTTTTCAATTTACGCCACCAGATTTTAAGAAAATTATTAGTTAAAAAATCCTTATTATTTTATCAGGGTGTCTAGAATTTCTTTAAAAAAATATTCCAGGACTTTTCCAGGTTTTCCAGGTAAAAGAAAATAATTTTTCCAGGTACCTTTTTTTACATTGAAAAAATACTTTCCAAAATATCCAGAAAATTCCAATCCAAGAATTTTTTCTGTTTATATAATTGAAGAGAATTCAATTCCTTGTGAAATCAACTTTTTTTTATTAGAATTGGTTGAAATTGACCGAGTTATAGAATTTGAAGCTAATTTACTTTTATTTATCAATAAAATAATTACATTTTCAACAAAATAGTTGAATTTTCAAAACAAACTGTTGAATTTTCGACCTACAAAAATGAATTGTCAAACAAAAATTGAAAGCTGAATTTTCAGTTAGAAAATTAATTTTCAGCCAAAGAGATGAATTTGCAAATAAAATGATGGAATATTCAACTGGACTGCTTAAATGTCAGTTAAAAAAATTAATTTCAAAACACGAATTTTCCAAAAATAGGTACATTTTCAATTTAAAAACTTAATTTTTCAACCATAAAAGTTAGAAAAAGTTATTTGTAACCAGAAAAAGAACAAATTCAACGAAATAGGTCAATTTTCAACGGAAGATATGAATTTTCATTACAAATTATGAATCTTCAACCCAAAAAATGAATTTTAACAAAGGAATTTGATTTTCAAAAAATTAGTTGAATTTTCTACCAAAAAATACGAATTTTCAACCAAATACAAAAAGAATTCGCTTCAAAATAGTTAAATTTTTAATCGAAGTGATGAATTTCAAAAAAATGATGAATCGCAAAATCGAACACTTGAATTTCCAACCGAAGAGATGAATCTTTAAGTAAAATTGTGGAGTATTCAACTAATTAGCTTGAATTATTAATCGAAAGAAATTAATTAGTAACAAAAAAAAGGAATTTTCAACAAAGTACTTAAATTTTGAGTTCAAAAAATCGAATTTTCAACAAAATAGGTAAATTTTCAATCCAAGAGATGATTTTCCAATTGAAATGATGAATCGTAAAAAAAATTCATTTTTAACGGAGGAGTTTGATTTTCAATCAAGTAATTGAATTTTCTACCAAAAAAGGCGAATTTTCAACAAAATACATGATTTTTCAACCAAATACTTAAATTTCCAAATAAGAAGCTACATTTTCGACCAAATAGTTAAATTTTAAAATTAAAAAAGTTAAATTTTCAACCAGAAACGGGAAAGTAAAATTTCTAGTTTAAAAAATCAATTTCATTTTTAACAAAAAAAAATTGCATTATATCAATCGACAAGGTCGAATTTTCTGTCCAAATAGAGAAATTTTCAACAAAACAGTTAAATTTTTTACCTACACAGATGAATTTTCAATCAAAACGTCGAATTTTCAACAAAATACATTATTTTTAAATAAATAGTTGAATTTTTGACTAAAAAAGATAAACTATCAGTAAAAAAAATGTTTAACATAATAACAAAAAGTAATATAAAGCAACTTTTCTGAATAAAAAAAATTGATATTCAATTTTATAAAGATATATTATTATAAAGGTTATTTTAAAGATATATACTCCCGCCCTTTGCGAGATGGATGCAGAGGGCGGTCATCCTTGGGTCGCTCCGTGTCCTTAAGACACACGAGGGTTTCGCCCGCCTATCGTGATTTCGTCGTGCTCTGTCGCCACTTTCACCGTCGTGAGAGCCAGTGTCATTTTCAGTGTCACTTTCAGTCACTTTTTTTCTCAACTCACTTTTTACTCACTTTTTAAAATAAAAGGATCACTTTTTTTAATAAATGAAAACAGAGAACCCAAGGATTTCAGTATTTTATTGATATTTTTTGAAATTCTTTGGATTTTTCGTATTCATCCTGAATTCTTTGAAATTCTCTTGAAAAACACTGAATTCAGAGAATAATTCTTGGATTTTCATTTTTTTTTAATAATTAACATTCAATTATTATGCATTTGATCAGATTCTTATTCACTAATCTTGTTCGCTCACATTCATCTGATTTCAATGAAATCTTTCGAATTTCGAAAATTGTGTTATATTAATTTGAATTATTTTTTATTTATCCTGATTTCGTATGAATTTTATCGAATTTTCTTGAATTCCCTTGAATTCTTCTGAATTCACTACAATTTTTACTGAAATCTATGGAATATTTCTAATACAATTTTTTTCATTAATTTTAATTCACTTGGAATTCACTCTGAATTCTTATTCATTTATCCTGAATTCTTTTTAAATCTTTTGAATTCTCTTGCTTTTTTTTTAATGTAGCCTGCATTTTTCAATTATCTTGAATTCTTCTAAATTTACTAAATTCTACTCATTTCTTTGATTTGTTTCAAAATTTTTTCTGAAATCGTATGAAATAACCTTGAACTCTTAGAGATTTCATAAAATTTGCCTGAATTTTCTGAAATTCATCCCAAAATCAATGAATTCGATAAATTCTGTAAATATTTGTGAATTTTTTTTAATGCACTTGAATTTTTTTAATTCGCCTTGAATTTTCATGAATTCCGTGAAATTCTTCTTTCCCTTAAATTTCTCTAAATTCCCTCGAAGTTTATTTCATTCGTTAATTTTTTTTCAATTCACTTAAATTCTTTTCAATTCGCCGTTGATTCTGTTTCTTCCGATTTCACATAATTCTATGGAAATTTTTTGATATTCAAAAGTGTTTTCCAATTATATTCTTTCTAATTTTTATTAAATTCTTTGGATTTCTTCTAAATTTACTCGAATTTTACTGAAATCACTCGAATCATTTGGACTAAAAAAAAAATCAATTCATTTGAATTTATTTGGAATTCACTCTGAGTTCTGATTAATTTATCCTCAATTCTGTAAAATAATTGAATTCTTCGGATTTCCTAATTTTTTAACTCTTCATGAATTATTTTGAATTCACTTGAATTCTTCTAAGTTTGCTCAATTCTGCCCAATTAAATGAATTTAAAAAGTTTTTTCTTTTAATTAACCCTAAAGTCTTTCAAAGTAAACTAAATTTTGATGATTCTAAATATCATGAAAATTCTTTAATTTAGAAAACAAAGAATTAAAAATTAATAACTTTCCAAGATTAATATTTCAAAGGTAGGTATGTAATCTTGATGTCTTTTTTTTTAAATATGTAATTTAATTTTAAAGATTTACTATTAAAAATCCTTAATTTTGAACGATTTTCAATTGGCAGTTCGGCAATTTTTAAGATTACCAATTGAAGATTTATTAATTTGGAATGTTTATAGTTTGAAATGACGTAATTTTTAACGCCTTTTTGCAATAGGTATGTTTTTCAATTTTTATTTAATTTCAAAGACTTTTGATTTGAAGTTTTACAATTTTGATGTTCAAAAATCCAAACTTTTCAAAATAAAAAAATTTCAAATGTGAATCATCAGAATTACAGAATTTCTAATTGTAAATTTTAACAATAAAATTCTCTTCAGTTTTAAATATTTACCGTACAAAGTTTTGAAATTGTTTTAAAATTCTTGAATTTTGAAAACAAATAATTAGAAATTCCTGAATTTTTAAGATTTATATTTTAAAGGTAAGTATGTAATTTTGAATGGTTTTTTGGAAATGTAAGTCAATTTGGACGACATACAAATAAAAATTCTTCAAATTTTAAGATTTAAAATTCAAGATTCATTAATTTGGAATTTTTATAGTTTAAAATGAAATAATTTTGAACGTTTTTTTTTTTTTTTGAACAGGTCGAATTTGGTTGAATTTCGAAGATTTTAAATGGAAAATTCTTCAATTTTGAAGATTTTAAATTAAAGACTCTATAATGTTTAATGCATATAGTAGAAAATGATGCAATTTTGAATGTTCATTTTTTCAAATGAATTGAAAACAGTTTAAAAATACGAAAAAACTTCATTGAATTCAGTAACCTTGAAATAAAAAGAAAAAAATAATAAAATAAATAAAAACTTTTAAAAATATTAAAAAAATCCATTGAATTAAGTTGAATTGAATTAATTTAGAAGAATTCAAGTGAACTAACAAATTTCAAGAGAATTCCAAACAATTTAAAAGAATTCAGGGTGAATTCCAAAAAATAATTTCAAATCTCTTCAAACCTTGAAACCCCTACTAATTTATAACCAAAAGTGACTAATGACCGCAAACCAATTTAAAAGAATTCAAATGAATTGGAAATAATTTTAAAAATCGAAAAAATTCTATTGATTTTAGTAAAATTTGAGCGAATTTAGTGGAATTTAAGGGAAATGATAAGAATTCGATAAAATGCATACAAAATCAAGCTGAATATAGAAAGCAATCAATTTGATTCAAAACAATTCAAAAATATGAAAAAATTAATTGAATTGAGTAAGTTTGAAATCAGTTTTAAAAAAATTAAAGAGGATTTAAAAGAATTTGATGAAATGCTTAAGAATTTAAGGTGAGTTTTAGAGACTTCAGGATGAATTAAATAAAAACTTTTCAAGAATCCACTGAATTGAGTAAAATTGAGTGAATTTAGAACAATTCAAAAGAATTCAGGATTAATTAATAAGAATTCAGGGCGAATTCCAAATGAATTCCAAAAAATATTTCAAAATCTCTTCAAATCTTTGAAACATTACGAAATTCCTCACTTCGTGTGAATAAATCCTTTGAAATCCATTAAAATATTAAAATCCCATGAAATAGCTACTTTATGAATCAAAAATTAATTGTCAAAAAAAAAAGAAGAATTTTCAACAAAATTTGTTCAATTTTTAACCAAAGAAATTAACTTTTAACTAAAGTGATGCAGTTTCAATCATGAAAATAAATTTTTAACCAAATAGTTTAATTTTCAACCAAAAAGGTTATATTGATACCAAAAAAAAGACAAAATTTCAACAAAAAAGATGAATTTTCAACAAAAAATAGAACAGTTTATTTTAAGTTAGAGAAATAAGTTTTTAACCAAATAAAATACATTTCCCACGAAATAGTTAAATTTTCAACCAAACAGATGAATTTTCAACTAAAAAGATTAAATGTCCATAAAAAAAAAATTTCGACGAAAAATTGAATAGTTAAACAAATTCATTTTCAATAAAAAAAAACTAATTTTCAAGCAAAGAAATGAAATTTCAACCAGAAAAATTAATTTTCGACCAAAAAAGAATAATTTTTAGCAAAATACGTGAATTTTAAACAAAATATTTTAATTTTTAATTGAGTTTACAATCTAATAATTGAATTTTCAACCAAAAAGGTTATATTGCTAACAAAAAAAGACAACTTTTCTACAAAACAGATGAACTTTCAACTGAAAAAGATAAATTTTCAACCAAAAAGTTTAAATATCCATCAAAAATAATGTCGACGAAAAATGGAATAGTTAAATGTTTAGTTGAAAAAATTAATTTTCAATTTAAAAAAACAACTAATTTTATACCAAAAAAGAATAATTTTTAACAAAATACATGGATATTTAACCAAATATTTTAATTTTTAATGAAATTTTCAAATAAAAAAGATCATTTTTCAACAGAAAATAGAATAATTTAATTTTCAGTTAGAGAAATGAGTTTTTAAGCAAATAAAATAAGTTTTTAACGAAATAGTTGAATTTTCTATCAAAGAGATTAAATGTCTATCAAACAAAATTCCACAAAAAATTGAGTTAACATTTTAGTTAAAAAAATTAATTTTCAATAAAAACACTAATTTTCAATAGAAGAAAAATTAATTTTCAATACAAAACTAATTTTCCAGCAAAAATAAAATAGCTACATTATTAATAAAAAATTCATTGTCAACAAAAAAAAAAGAATTTTCAACAAAATTTGTTGAATTTTTAACCAAAGAAATTAACTCTTAACTAAAATGATGCAGTTTCAATCATAAACATAAATTTTTAATCAAATAGTTAAATTTTCAACCAAACAGATGAATTTTCAACTAAAAAGATTGAATGTCCATAAAAAAAATGCGAAGAAAACTTGAATAGTTAAAAAAATTCATTTTCAATAAAAAAAACTAATTTTCGAGCAAAAAAATTAAATTT
The DNA here is from genome assembly GCA_932195095.1 of Andricus curvator. Classification (NCBI taxonomy): domain Eukaryota; kingdom Metazoa; phylum Arthropoda; class Insecta; order Hymenoptera; family Cynipidae; genus Andricus; species Andricus curvator. Next base: position 150,898 of record CAKNYM010053000.1, read on the forward strand.
CAACCAAAAAAATTAATTTTCGACCAAAAAAGAATCATTTTTAGCAAAATACGTGAATTTTAAACAAAATATTTTAATTTTTAATGGAGTTTTCAACCTAATAATTGAATTTTCAACCAAAAAGGTTATATTGTTAACAAAAAAAGACAACTTTTCTACAAAACAGATACATGGATATTTAACCCAATATTTTAATTTTTAATGAAATTTTCAAATAAAAAAGTTAATGTTTAACAGGAAATAGAATAATTTAATTTTCAGTTAAAGAAAAGGGTTTTTAAGCAAATAAAATAAGTTTTCAACGAAATAGTTACATTTTCTATCAGAAAAATTAAATGTCTATCAAACAAAAAATTTAGTTAACTATTTAGTTAAAAAAATTAATTTTCAATAAAAACACTAATTTTCAATAGAAGAAAAATTAATTTTCAATACAAAACTAATTTTCTAGCAAAATACATGAATTTTCAAGAAAATATTTTAGTTTTTAATGAAATTTTTAACCTAATAGTTGAATTATCAACCAAAAAGGTGAATTAATCACCGAGAAGATTAATATTCTACCACAAAAGATGAAGCTTCAAGAAAATAAAGAAGTTTTTAAACAAATAGTTGAATTTTAAGCTGCAGAAGATAAATTTGTAACCAAACATAGAATAGTTAAATTTTTAGTTCAAAAATGATTTTAAAAATGTTACAAAATCGCTAAATTGTAACAAAGTAGTTCCACTAAGTAGATTTTATTTTAAATAAAGGGTAATTAGTGCGCAAATTTGTAATCTTTTAAAATTCCCTAAAATATTTAAAAATAAAAGCTTTTGAAAATGCCTTAGAAGTTTAAAAAATAGTTTAAAATCTTTAAAATCCTTGAAAATCCTTTAAAAAGTGACATAGGGTACCATAGGGACCAAATCTTGAAAATAGGGTACTTTAGGGACCATATCGGGACCGGCCTGTGAGGCCTGCTTTCGTCCTCAATTTTTATGAAAAATCTATTCAAATTCCCGGAATTATCCGCTTTTGAATAGTCTGCATCAAGCACAAAGTTTTTTTGAATCAAATAAAATAGAGAATTTATTAGGTTTTAGTGGAATTTGTGGACAGCTTAGGTATTTGGTGAATTTGCATTAAAGTCTTCCACGCTGAATATCATGTCGCCGATTCTGGGTTCTAGAAGACAGTCTCAGGTCAAAAACGTTGATGGTCTAACAGAATAACATCTACAGTGCTCGCTACAAAAATGCAAATTGAAATTTTTCTTGCGGCAGACGAAAGCACGCTATGCTTGCAGGAAAACGTATATATGTATATTTAATTCAGAAGGATGGATTTATAATTTTACAAAAGAAATTCCCAACATCGCTTGCATAGTGTTGTCGCGAAAGTGTCTCTTTAAACAATTTCATCTAACTGCAACATAGTTTTATCTTTAAAAAAAAATTTGTTCAGGGTGGCCGAAAAACTTGATTTTCTAAATTCCCTGACTAATTTCTCATTTTCCCTAAATATTAGTAGTTAAATTAATTTAACAATTTAACAAGTTTTCCAACTTTTTTCACAAATTATAAAATCAATAATCAGTGTTAAAAACATATTTATTTCAGGCCTCACAGTCCTTATGGGATAAAATATAGGGACCAAAGGGTACTTTTCGTCACGCTCATAGGGTACTTTTTTCGCGATCAAAGGGTAAAAAATTCAGGATAAATGTATAAGACTTCAAAACAATTCAAGTTAAATTCCAACGAATTCGAATGAATTAGAAACAATTTTAAAAGTCAAAAAAATTCCCTTGATTTCCGTAAAATTGGAATGAATTTAGAGGAATTTAAGATAAACGAGAAGAATTCGATGAAATTCATAAAAATTCAAGGTGAATTTAAAAAAAATTTTAATGAATTGAAAACAATTTTAAAATATGAAGAAACTTTTATGAATTGAGTAACTTTGAAATGAGCTTAGAAAAATTCAAGGGAATTCAAAAGAATTTTATGAAATGCCCAAGAATTCAAGATGAGGTTAAAAGACTTCAGGATCAATTAAATAAAAACTTTTAAAAATTAAAAAAAAGATCCATTGAATTAAGAATAATTGCGTAAATTTAGAATCATTGAAGTGAAGTAAAAAAATTCAAGGGACTCCCAAAGAATTTAAAAGAATTCAGGGTGAATTTCAAAAAATAATTTCAAATCTCTTCAAATCTTTGAAACCCTACTAATTTCTAAGTAAGAAAAATGACTAATGACTACAAAACAATTTTTTAAATTTCAAATGAATTGGAAAAAGTTTTAAAAATCGAAAAAATCCATTTATTTCTGTAAAATTTGAGTGAATTTAGAGGAATTTAAGGGAAACGAGAAGAATTCGATGAAATGCATACAAATTCAAGGTGAATTAAAAAAAAATTCAAATGAATAATTGACAAAAATTTAAAAATATGAAAAAAATTTAAAAATATGAAAAAAAATTTAAAAATATGAAAAAATTCATTGAATTGAGTAAGTTTGAAATCAATTTAAAAAAAAATTAAAGAGAATTCAAAAGAATTTGATGAAATGCCTAAAAATTGAAGGTGAGTTTTAATGACTTAAAGATGAACTAAACAAAAACTTTTTAAAAATCCATTGACCTGAGTAAAATTGAGTGAATCTAGAAGAATTCAAAAGAGTTTAAAAGAATTCAGGATGAATTAATAAGAATTCAGGGCGAATTCCAAATGAATTGCAAAAAATATTGAAAAATCTCTCAAAATCTTTGAAATCCTACGAAATCCCTCACTTCTTGTGAATAAATTCTTTGAAATCTATTAAAATATTAAAATCCCTTAAAATTATTAAAACCCTTGGAAATCCCTTAAAATTGTTGAAATCTCTTGAAAATGCCTTGGAATCTTTTTAAATACCTGACAATATTTCAAAGTCTTTGAAATCCCTTCAAACTATTGAAATAAATAAAAAATTTCTGGAAATCGTATAAAATTTCCTAAAATATTTCAAATCCGTTGGTCATTTTATGAATTAATCTGCAGAACCAATCATAGAAAAACTTTTAAAAAATCAAATGAATTGAGTTGAGTTTTAAAGTCATAAAGACGAATTAGAAAAAAAGGGTTGAATTTACAACACAAAAATATGCAGTTTCTATCAAAAAATTGAATTTTTTATTAAAAAAGACAAGTTTTTGAAAAAATAAGTGAATTTTCAACTGGAAAAGATCAATTTCGTAACAAAAATGGAATAGCTACATTTTTAGTAGAAAAAAGAATTTTCAAAAAAATGTGTTAAATTTTTAACAAAGGAAATGAACTTTTAACTAAAATGATACATCTACAATCAACAAAATAAATATGGAATCAAATAGTTGAATTTACAACCCAGAAGATAAATTTTCTACCAAAAGAAAAATTTTCAACAAAATAGATGAATTTTTAACTAAAAAAATATAAATTTTCAACAAAAAATAGAATGGTTTTATTTTCAATCGGGAAAATAAGTTTTTAAGCAAATAAAATAATTTTTCAACAAAATAGTTGAATTTTCAATAAAAAAACTAATTTTTAACCAAGGAAATGAAATTGTAACCAAAAAGATTAATTTCCTATCAGAAAAGAATAATTTTTAACCAAATACATGAATTTTCAACCAAAAACGTTAATTTTCTACCGAAAAAGGAGTTATGTTTTTAACGAAGAATAAAATAGTTTAATTTTCAGTTAATGAAAAATTATGTAAGTAAATAAACTAAATTTACAACGAAAAAATTAAATTTTCAACCAAACAAATAAATTTTCTAACAAAAAGATTAAATGTCTCTAAAAAAAAAGTTAATTACAAAAAGTAATTTTCAATGAAAAAAACTAATTTTTAACGAAATAAATGAATTTTCAACCAAAAAGTTTAATTTTCTACCAAGAAAGAATAATTTTCAACAAAATACATGAATTTTCAACCAAATATTTCATTTTTTAATGGAATTTTTAACCTAATAGTTGAATTTTCAAGCAAAAAGTGAATTAGTCACCAAGAAGATTAACATTCTACCACAAAATACAAAGTTTCAACAAAATACGGAAATTTTCAAAAAAATAGATGAATTTTCAACGGAAGAAGATTGATGTTCAACCAAACATTAAATAGTTAATTTTTCAGTTAAAAAAATTAATCTTCAATAAAAAATAGAATTTCAAGCCGAAGAAATGAAGTTTGAACCTAAATGATTAATTTTTTTACCAAAAAGAGATTAATTTTCAACGAAATATATGAACTTTCAACCAAAAAGGTAAATTAGTTACCAAGAAGATTAATTTCCTACCGTTTTGAAAGATTCAAAAATAATAAAAACTTATAAGATATTTGAAGAATTTTGATTTCAAAAGATTTCCCTAAATTTCGAAAAAGAGTAGAAGATTTTAGAGAAAAATGTTTCAATTTGGTATGATTAAAGAATAAAAAAAAATCGAGTGAATTCAAGAAATATTTAGAAGATTTTAAGAGATTGAAAAAGAATTTCAAACTGTAAAAGATTTCAAAAAATTCAGATTTTTTTTAATGATTTCAAGCCAAAACTTTAGAAGGTTTGAAAGAATTTTGAAGGGTTTTAAGTGAATAAACAAATTTTCTTAAAATTCCTAGGAAAATTTTGAAGATTTTAAGGCAATTTCATTACATTTTGAATGATTTTTCAAAATTTCAAGAAAAATTCGAGTTAGCTAAAAACATTTTGAGGAATTTGAGATGTTTTAAATATGCGAAAGTCTTTCCTAATTTTCTCGAGAATATTACAAAATTTATATTTATATAAACTTAAAAACAAACTGATAATACTTCTTTTCTTGTAAGTAATTTCATTATTTGTGTGACTGAAAAAAATATTTAAAAAGCCTTCAGTGTTACATAAAAATATTGCTTTATTTATTTCTATACAGCACTTTATCTTGAAAAACCTTTTTTTATTTAGAAAACGTCTATTATGTTTTTAAACATAATACAAAAAATGCCTAATTTACTTCAAAAAAGTTAAAAAGTGAACTATTTATACCGAAAAAGTGGCCAAAAGTTATTAATTTCTAAGCCCAAAATTTTGCATTAATAATGTGACTAATTTTCTTTTGAACTTAAAAGAATTCAAAAGTATTCGATGAAATTTATAAGGATCCCAGGAGAATTTTTTACGAATTCAGAATAAATTCATGAGACTTCGAAACAATTCAAGTTAAATGCAAAAGAATCCAAGTAAGCTGGAAAAAAAATTTTAATCCAAAAAATTCCATTGTTTTCATTAAAATTTGAATGAATTTAGAGAAAGTTAAGGGAAATAAGAATTTGATGGAATTTACGAAAATTCATAGTGAATTAAAAAAAAAATCAAATGAATTTAAAATCATTCAAAAATATGAAAAATTCATCGAATTCAGTAAGTTTGCAATGAGTCAAGAAAAATTGAAGGGAATTAAAAAAGATTTGATAAAATTCCTAAGAATTCAAGATGAATTTTGATGAATTCAAGTGAATTACAAAATTCAAGAGAATTTAAAATAATTCAGGATAAATTAATAATAATTCAGAATGAATTCCAAAATAATTCAAGTTACTGCAATTAATATTTAAAAAATTTTGAAAATCTTTAGAATTCTCGGAATCTTATGAAATCCTTTTGAATCTTTTGTGATACCATAAAATATTGCAAACCCTTTAAAATCCCTTGTTCTGAAATCCCTTAAATCTTTTGTAAGCTCTTGAAAATGCCTTGAAATCTTTTCAAATCTCCTAAAATAATTCAAATCCTTTAAAATCCCTTTAAATCACTGAAATCAATTAAAAACCATTGAGCTACTAGAGAGATCGGAGGAAGAATCCTTTTTTTCTGAAATACTCTTTATTATGCAAGATGTTATATACAAATAAATTTTTACTAGAAATCTGTATTATCATTGGAGATGGTAACGATCGATCCAAAGAGAAATCCTTTCACACACACTGTGAAAATGAAAATCTACAATTTTAATCAAAGTTATATCCTCGAATACAGAAAATATTTAACGTCCTCAGCCTAGATGGAGTTATAAAGTAAAAATTTTATTAATTAAATTTATTCAGAAAAAAAGATCTTCTTTCACTCCGCTGGGATTCGAACACCAGATCAACTGATTTCCGGTCAGATGCTCTAACCATTGAGCTACTAGAGAGATCGGAGGAAGAATCCTTCGCTTTATTATGCAAGATTTTATATACAAATCAATTTTTACTAGGAACCTGTATTATCATCGAAGATAGTAACGATCGATTCAAAGAGAAATCCTTTCACACACACTGTGAATTATTGAATTATTAAAAAAAAAATTTAATTTAATAAATTTAATTAAAATTTTTTTCAATTTATAACTCCATCTAGTCTGAGAACGTTAAATATTTTCTGCATCCGAGGATACAACTTTGATCGATATTGTAGATTTCCATTTTCACAGTGTGTGTGAAAGGATTTCTCTATGAATTGATCGTTACTATCTCCGATGATAATACAGATTCCTAGTAAAAAATATTTAAAAACAGAAACGGAAGTCAAATTTCAAATGCAGATTACTCTATTATGTTTATTCGCAATGAAGTGAAGGTATCAATTCAATTTTCATTGCATTCTCATTATGTCTTCGGTTAATTTGCATTATTCGTGAACATTTTAATTTGCTCATTAGGATCGAATTACAAATATTTTAACATGCGTTCGCGTTGATCTAGCTTTATTTAACCATAACTAATGGTTGTGCATGAGGCAATTGTGACGCTAAATGATTCACGCAACACTAAGCAGACAAACGAGTTCTATCGGTCTCTGTTTGAGCAAGGCGATGCTTTTCAACCACATTTTCCATCGAAACCACTAATCCTGCTCATCATTTTGCACACCTTTCGTGGTTGTGAACTCTCAATCAGTTTTATTTTAAACTAGCATTAATATATTACATACAATTGCACTGCTAATTAACAATTAATAATAACAATGCAAAAAGAAGGTTGCTATAACTCAGTTTGAAACGGGCGATGCCCATTTAATCTGAGGGATCGCCAGACGCTGTCAGGGACCCTTGCCAAAAATACAAAATCACAAAATAGTACAAACAATTTTTTAAATACAAAGACAAATCAAATTTTGTATTTGAAATGATAATTTTTCGAGCTGGAAAAGGGAAGGGAAAAGTTCTGTCGCACCCTATCCCTTTGCCGGGTTTATGATTTTTTTACAGAAATTGTCAGAATTATTCTATTTGAAAATTTATTATCAAAAAATCTTTTCTATTCATGCGTCAACTTTGAATTATGTCGATGAAAAAATGTTTTCTGGTAGAAACAGAGGAACAAAACTTTTCAATTCTCGCATCAACTTTAAATTATGAGAATGAGAAAATTTTTAGTATAAAAATCGATTTTAAAAATATATAAATTACAATAACTTCGCTGCTCTCTTTGGTTAAAGACGTAATTTTTTTTGTTGAAAATTAGTTTTTTTTTTGGTTGAAAATTAATTTTTTGATCTAATAATTTGAATATGCCATTATTGATTGAAAATTATTAGTTTTTAGTTGAAAATTAAACTATTTGGTTGAAAATGAACTTTATTGTTAAAAATATATATTTTCAGATTGAAAATTCAAGTCTTTTGTAGAGAATTCAACTCTTTTATCGAAAATTCATCTTTTTTTTGTAAACAATTGTATTATTTTGGTAGAAAGTTCAACTATTTGGTTGAAAAACAACTTTTCATTTGAAAATTCATAATCCTGGACCATGAATTTAACTGTTTTGAATGAACTATTTTGTTGAAAATTCGTCTTTTTTGTTTGAAAATTCATGTGTCTTGATAGAAATGTTATCCTTTTGGTTACAAATGCAGCTGTTTTGTAGAACATTAATCTTTTTGATTGAAAATTCAATTATTTAGTTTAAACTTGATGTATTTTGTTAAGAATTCATATTTTCAGAAGAAAATTAGTCTTCTTTGCTGAAAATTAATCGCCAAGTAAATTCAATTGATTTGTTTAATTTTGTAGGATCGTGACTTCCAAATTATTAATGCAAGATGTTCCTTTTTGAAAATGCAATATACTTCGACTTGAAATCTTGAGCGTTTCATATTGAATTCAATATGGTGCCCATACATAAAATTTTATTCAAAAAAGATAATCGTGACCTTAATTAAAATAAATGAATTCTACAAAAAGCTAGCTTTATTAAGATTTTATTATACAAAAAAAAACTTCCTATAAAATTATTGAATAGCCTCATCTGCTCTGGAAATACCTACAATTGCATTTCACGAAATGAAAATCACCTTTCGAACATTTTTATAGAATGACCTCTTGACCTTAATTTCAATTTTCAAATTTGTGATTTTGTATGGTATGATTGATAGGATAGAATGTGCTTTCCGGATTCACTCAATAAATATTCTGTAAACTCGTATTTCCAAATTCTATGGTCTGTTTCTTTCTCCGTTTTCAAACGTTCCCTTCTACTTGTCACGGTTTTTGTGTGACACCGATTCGATGCATTTTTAATATCAGAAAAACCTAAAAGTGACAAAAATGACACGAAAGCGAAGTGGAAACTGTCAGTGCGAAAGTCGATCAACTCAGGCGCGAGGCGTTGAAATTCGATCTCACCAGGCATGACTGACTGATCCTGTGGTTTCGGCCAATATTGGATGTCGTTGTCTTTTATGTTTCACGACTATAACGCAGTTTCAGCATGTGTGCTCAATGTAGTATCTAGAGCGAATGTTGCTTTATGGTCCCGGGTGTTTCAAATTGTCACAATCAATTGATATTATGTCCAATGAATTTTTCCTTTTCAATATAATTTTTTTGACTTCTGAACAACAGAAATTACTTTTTTTATCATACATTTTTGAAGACAATTAGTAAATAAATGCTTAAAAGCAAAGCGAGTATGAATGTCATCCTACGAATGGCTCTATTCGACGAAGAAGGTGTGGATCTCGGGAAAGTAAAGGTACGTGGGTTAGCGTTTGCAGATGATTTGCTTATGGCAGAGTTCATCGAAAGCTCACAGAGAATGTTCAGCAAACTGAGTACTCACATGAAGAAGATGGGACTCAAAATTGACGTGAATAAAACAAAAAGTATGGTGTTTGAAAGAAAGGCTGAGGAAACAGTATGCAATAATGCCTTAGACGATGAGAGGATAGACGTAAAGATTAATTAAAATTAGTACAAGGTTCATAATCCTTGAACAATTCTGGATTACATTAGTGCTTTTCGACTCATTTTTCATAGATAGAGCGCATTTACGTATTTTTAACCAGAAATTATTAGATTGCAAGAATTATACATTTTTCAACAATTTATTTTCTTCGGGTTAAAGATTCATAATTTTTCAATAATTTTAGGTTATGTTGTTGTCTTTTATGTTTCACGATTATAACGCAGTTTCAGCATGTGTACTCAATGTAGCATCTAGAGCAAATGTTGCTTTATGGTCCCGGGTATTTCAAATTGTCACAATCGATTGATATTATGTGCAATGCATTTTTCCTTTTCAATACAATTTTTTTTGATTTCTGAACAACAGAAATTACTTTTTTTATCATACATTTTTTAAGACAATTAGTAAATAAATGCTTAAAAGCAAAGCGAGTATGAATGTGAGTCTACGAATGGCTCTATTCGACGAAGAAGGTGTGGATCTCGGGAAAGTAAAGGTACGTGGGTTAGCGTTTGCAGATTATGTGCTTATGGCAGAGTTGATTGAAAGCTTACAAAGAATGTTAAGCAAACTGAGTACTAACATGAAGATGGTATTTGAAGGAAAGGTTGAGGAAACAGTATGCAATATTGCCTTAGACGAGGAGAGGATAGACGTAAAGATTAATTAAAATTAGTACAAGATTCATACTCTTTGAACAATTTTGGATTATATTAGGGTTTTTCGACTCAAATTGGTATTTTTAATAGAGCGTATCTAGGTATTTTTAACCAGAAATTATTAGATTGCAATAATTATAGATTTCTCAACCATTTATTTTTTCGGGTTAAAGGTTCATAATTTTTTAACAATTTTAGGTTATGTTAGCGGTTCACACCAAAAACTAGCATTTTAAAACAAAACTGATTCTAAATCAGATTTTCAAGGATTTCAATGATTTTGAGGGACTTTAAATGCTCTCAGGGTATTTTAATAGATTTCTCGGGATTTCAAGAAATATTATCAGATTTTATGTAATTTTACTAATTTGAAGGGATTTCAAGGAATTTGCAAAATTTTATCGTATTTTAAAAAATGTCAAGGAATTTTTAAGAGCTTCCAAAAATGTGAAGGGATTTCAAAAGATTCTTTAGGATTTTAAATATCTTAGAGTCTTTCTAATAGATTTCAATAATTTAAAGTGATTTCAAAGGATTTTCAATATTTTAGGGTATTTTTGAAAATAACAAGTAATTTCCAAGAGCTTTAAAAACGTCCAATGAATAAAAAAAATGAAGGATTTACAATATTTTAGGGCATTGTGAAAGATTCCAAGGAGTTTTTGAATTATTTCAGTGATTTAATAGGATTTTAAAGGATTTGAATTATTTTAGGAGATTTGAAAAGATTTCAAAGCATTTTCAAGAGCTTAAAAAAGATTTAAGGGATTTCAAAAGAAGGGATTTTAAAGAGTTTGAAATATTTTATGGTATCCCAAAAGATTGAAAAGGATTTCATAAGATTTCCGGCAATTTTAAAGATTTTCAGAGATTTTTAAATATTGTTTGCAGTAATTTAAATTATTTTGGAATTCACTCTGAATTATTATTAATTTATCCTGAATTCTTTTAAATGCACTTGAATTTAGTAATTCACTTGAATTCATCAAAATTCACCTTGAATTCATCAAAATTCACCTTGAATTCTTAGGAATTTCATCAAATCCTTTTGAATTCCCTGAAATATTTCCTAACTAATTTCAAACTTACTGAATTCAATGAATTTTTCATATTTTTGAATGATTTTCAATTCATTTGATTTTTGTTAATTCACTATGAATTTTCGTAATTCCATCAAATTCTTATTTCCTTTGAATTTCTCTCAATTCATTCAAATTTTACTGAAAACAATAGAATTTTTTGGGCTTTAAATTTTTTTCCAGTTTATTTGTATTCTTTTGCATTTAACTTGAATTGTTTTGAAGTCTCGTGAATTTATCCTGAATTCGCCAAAAATTCTCCTGGAATCCTTATAAATTTCATCGAATACTTTTGAATTCTTTTAATTTCAAAAGAAAATTAGTCACATTATTAATGCACAATTTTGGGGTTAGAAATTAATCACTTTTGGTCACTTTTTCGGTATACATAGTTCCTTTTTAACTTTTTTGAAGTAAATTAGGCCTTTGAAAATAATAAATAAGAATTTTATCAATTTAAATTATTTTGGTGTGTTTTCGTCAGAAATTGGTATGTTTAGTTTAAAAAATTAGATTTCAAGGAAGATTCACATATTGTAACAATTTTAGGTTATGTTAGGGTTTTACACCATAAATTCGTATTTAAAAACGAAAATTACTATAATTTCAAAGAGATTTAGAATCTTTTTACAATGTTGGATTATGAAAGTATTTTTCTTTGGAAATTGGTATTTTTAACTAAAAAAAAGATTTCAAACAAGACTCAGAAATATTAACTTTATTAGGTTATGTTAGCGTTTTAGACGAAAAATTGATATTTAAAAACTAAAATCATTAGATGTCGAAGATGAATTACAAGTCTCAAAAACTTTTTGTTATCTCAGTCTTTTTCTTCGGAAATTTGTATTTCCAAATGTTTGTTAAAAATAATAAAATTTATAAGCTTGAACAATTTCGAATTGTGATATTCTTTCTCGTTAGAGATTTCAATTTTTATTAGAAAATTATTAGATTTCAAAGAAGGTTCATAATTTTTTAACAATTTGAGGTTACGTTAGAACTCTCATCAAAAATTGGAATTTAAAAAATAAAAAAAAATTGTTGTTTGTTAGTACTTTTCGCTAAAAATTATTATTTTTAAATCAATTTTAATATACAATCATAAAGTTTCGATGAAGACTTAAAACTTCTGAAAATTGTAGGTTGTATTAGTTTATTCTCAACAGAAATAAGCATTTTCAAACAAACAAAAAAAAATCATCAAGATTTCCAATTTTCAACAATTTTAGGTTATGTTAGCGTTTTACACCGGAAATGGGTATTTTCAATCACAAACGATTAGATGTTAAAGATTATACATTTTTCAACAATGTATACGTTTTTCGGTTTTGTTAGCTTTTCAAAATAAAAATGATTAGATTTTAATAGTTCATAATTTGTTAACAATTTAAAATAAAAATGGCGTCTAACATCGAAAATTGGAATTATAAAAATTATTATAATTTGAACAAGATTTAGAATCATTAAATAATTTGGAATTGTGCTGGTGTTTTTACCGAAAATTAATATTTGTAACCGAAAAAATTATATTTCAAAGAATATTTCACAATTTTGAACAATTTTAGGTTATGTTAGCGTTTTACACGAAAAATTGGCATTTTAAAACAAAAATCATTACAGTTCGAACAAGAATTGTAATATTTGAAGAGTTTCAGGTTATATTCACGCTTTTCACAGAAAATCGGGGTTTCAAAATAAAAATCATTGCATTTTAATGGTTTATAGTTTTCAACAATTTTAGGTTAGGTTTCTGTTTTATACCAAAAGTTGGTATTCCGAAACAAAAATCATTATAATATGAAAAAGATTTAGAATTTTTTAGCAATTTTGGATTATGTTAGAGTTTTTCGTCGAAAATTAGTATTTTCATTATAAAAAAAATAAAAAACTAGATTTCAAAGAAGATTTGTATTTTTAAACAAACACGGAATATAAATCCAATGATATTTGTTTAAAATAATAAAAATTACAAGCTCGAGAATTTTTGGCTTCTGTTAGCATTTTTCGTTGGAAATTAAAATTTGTATTTAAAAATCATTGGATTATACAGAGGATTCAAATTTTTGTAACAATTGTAGGTTACGTTGAAGTTTTGCGTTGAAAATTGGCATTTTCAAAAAAAAAATTATTATTTCAAAAAGATTTAGAATCTCTGAACAATTTTGGATTATTTCAGGCTTTCTCGTGAGGAATTGATATTTTTGTTATAAATTTTTAAAGAAAGAGAAAGTACATTTTTTTGGACCAACTTCTGAAAAAAAGAGAGATCATGATTACATTTTTCTTTCATTCTTTATATCCGGGAGTAATTTATTTAAATCTGCATCTCAGACTCTCTTTAGAATTTCAGAGGGAAATAGGACATTCGCGATTTTCTCCGAGGTAGGCTAAAAAGTCGGATTAATCAAATTCTCTCTAAAAGGGAGACGAGTAGAAGAAAAGTAGCGAGATTGTTCCCTGAATACTTGAGAGGAAAGAGAAAGATGTTTTATAAGAATAAAAAGAAGCAAACATACATTTAAGAGGCTCTTGAATACAACTTCCCTTGTCACTTTTTAGCCTCACAATGCTTTACAGTAAATCACTCTTCCACTGTATTTACTCATTAAAAAAAAAAAAAAAAAATTGAAAACTTTCTTTCTGTCTCACGTAATTTCTAAATTAAAATATAAATTAATATCCATACAAAATGATTGTAGTTCAGAATATATATTATCTAACACAGAAGGATAAAAAGCAAAGACAATATTTTTGATAATTCAGAGTAATCAGGGTGGCGATTCGGCGGACGATTTCAAATTCCCGGTCATTTC
>CAKNYM010053000.1:165066-193082 GCA_932195095.1 Andricus curvator
ACTCAGAATGGAACAGTTAAATTTTCGTTTAAATTAATTAATTTTCAACCAAACTGGTGAATTTTCAAATAAAATGATGAATCTTCAACTGAAATGATGAATCTTTAACTGGAATAGTTTAATTTTATGCCAAAAAGATGAATTGTCAACCATAAAGTTTAATTGTCTACAAAAATAGATGAATTTTCCACAAAGTACATACATTTTCAAACAAATAGTTTAATTATTAAATGAAAAATATCAATTTTCAACCAAATAGTTGAATTTTCATCAAAAAAAGATAAATTAATTTTTAACAAAAAAACATAATTTTTAAGGTAGGAGTGAAATTGTTATTCAAGGAGATGAATTTTCTTGAATTCTTTCCTAAAATAAAAAATTTATCTTCTTGAATAACTATTTCACTCCTACCTTAAAAATTATTTTTTTTTGTTTGCTAAAAATTAATTTTTCTATCAAAAATTTAACTATTTCATTTTTTGTTGAAATTTTATCTTTTTTATTTATAGTTCCACTAGTTGGTTGGAAAGTCGTATTTCTTAGTAGAAATAGAATCTTCTTGGTTGACAATTAATTTATTTCGTAAAAAATTAAACTTTTTTAATTGAAAATTCGTTATTTTTGGTAGAAAATTACTCTCAATTATCAAAAATATTCTCATTGCTTTTCTTTCCTTCTATGTTAGATAATATATACTAGGAACTACAAAAATTTTATATGAATATTAATTTTATATTTTAATTTAGAAATTACGTGAGACGAAAAGAAAGTTTTCAATTTGTTTTCTACTCTTTCTAGAAGATTCAATTTCTACCAAGAAAGAAGACTTTTTAACCAACTAGTGAAACTGTAAATTAAAAAAGATAAAATTTCAACAAAAAATGGGATAGTTAAATTTTTGATAAAAAAAAAATTAATTTTTAACAAACAAAAAATAATTTTTAAGGTAGCAGTGAAATTGTTATTCAAGGAGATGAATTTTCAACTAAAATGACGAGTCATTCGCCCAATAAAATGAATTTTTAACAAAGAAGTTCCACTTTCAACTAAGTTTTCGAAAAAAAACGGCGACTTTCTACTTCAATTATAACAGAAAATTGCTAAAAAGAACAATAAATTATTTTTCAAAAATTATAATTGTTTGTATTTATTGATTTTATTTACTTATTATATTATTTAAATATTCTTTGAAATTAATTTAAGATGGAAAATCTTCTTTTAAACGTTTTTTTTAATCACCCTTTTTCGGCGAAAAATGTTAAAATAACCTAAAATTGTTCTGAAATTGATAATGTGAAAAATCATATGATTTTTTTATTAAAAATATGAAATTACGACAAAAAACAGTAACATCATATCTGATAATAAAAACTGTTTCAAATTGTAAAGATTCTTCAAAATATAATTTTTGTTAAATTAAAAATAACAATTTCCGACGAAAAAATACTGAAATAATCCAAACTTGTTCAAAGATTCTAAAGCTTGTTCAAATTATAATGATTTTGGATTGAAAAAGTAAAATTTTCTATGTAATATTTTAACCACCCTGAAGTATACAAATACACCCTTTTATTTTACTCTAAAGAAATTATTCATAATCTGAATATTCAAGAAAAAATTAATATTATTTTTCATTTATTCAAAAATAGAAAAATTACATTTTCAGTTCAAAAAATTAATTTTTAACAAAAAAAAAACTAATTGTTAACAAAAATTTACAATATCAACCAAAGAGATAAATCTTAAACTAATCAAAGAAATTTTTCACAAATTGGTTCAATTTTCAACCAAATAGTTGAACTTTCAATTAAAAACAATCGATTTTCAACGAAAAAGGGAATAGTTACATTTTTCGTTGAAAAAATAATTTTTTAACAGAAAATCGAGTTTTCAACAAAGTCGTTAAATCTTCAACCAATAAAATAAATTACTACAAAAGAGTACAATTTTCAACGAAGTAGTTTAATGTTAAATCAAGAAGATTATTTTCCTACCATAAAAGACGAATTTTCAACAATAAAGTTAATTTTCAACCAAACAGGTAAATTTTCAAATAAAAACAATCAGTTTTCAACCAAAAAAAGAATTTTTCAGAAAAAATTACATTTTTAACTAAAATGATGAATCTCAAACTAATCAAAGGTATTTTTTAAAAATTGGTTCAATTTTCTACTAAATAGTTGAATTTTCAACTAGGAACGAGCAGTTTACCACAAAAAATTGAAATAGTTAAATTTTCAGTTAAGAAAAATAATTATCAACAAAAAACGAGTTTTCAAGAAAATACATTAATTTTCAAAAAACAGTTTAAATTTTAACCAAAACCTATCTACTTTCAATGGAAAATGGGATAGTTAAATTTTCAGTTAGAAAAATTAATTTTCAACCGAAAAAACGAGTTTTTAATTATATAGTTAAATCTTCTCCCAATAAAATGAATGTCTAAGAAAGTAGTTCTACTTTCAACCAAGTAGTTCAATTTTCAACCAAAAAAGCAGACTTTTTAAAAAAATACACGAATTTTAAACAAAAGGATTACATTTTGTGCAAAACGTAGAATTTTCAACCAAAAGAGATGAATTATGAACTAAAAATATACTAGTAACATTTTCAATTAAAATGAATTATCTTTCAACCGGAAATAGTGGGAATTTCTTATTGGGTTCTATTGGATTCTATGATTTGATTTATATCTAGAAATCAGTTAAATTTTCAGTTAGAAATTTTTTTTTAACTACAACAAAAGGATTTTCAACAAAACAGTTAAATTTACAACTAAAAAAGTTGATTTTTCAATCTAAGAATTGAATATTCAACCCAAAAATTAATTTTCAACCAAATTTTGGATTATGTTAGAATTTTTCGTCGAAAATAAGTATTTTCATTATTAAAAAAAACTAGATTTCAAGGAAGATTTACAACTTGTAATAATTGTAGGCTATGTTATCGCTTTACATAAAAATTTATATTTTAAACAAAACTCTTTATAATTTGAACAAGATTTAGTATCTTTTAACAATTTTGGATGACGTCACTGTTCATCTTAGAATTAAATATTCAACCCAAAAATTAATTTTCAACCAAACAGTTACATTTACAACTCAATAGTTAAATTTTCAAATAAAAAATAGAGTTTTCAAGAAGACAGTTGAATTTTCAAAAACAAATTTAATTTTAAAATAAGAAGGATGAGTTTTCTAACAAAAACGATTAATTTTGAAACTAAGAGGATGAATTTTCTATTAAAAGTGACAAATGTACAACAAGACTGTTGAGTTGAAAAATATGACTTTTCAACAAAATAGTTGAATTTTCAACAAAAAAGTTCATTTAGAACCAAGAAAGATGAATTTTCAAAAAATTAAATTTTGAACAACATTTTCGAATTGTCAAACAAAACTGATTAAATTGAACCAAAATCAGTATATTCAACAAACATTTAGAATATTTACAAACATCAATAAAAACATTCACAACAAAATAGTTGAATTTTCAACCAAAGAGATGTATTTTTAAGAAAAAATCGAATTTTTAACGAAAATAAATGAAATAAATTTTATTCCAAAAAATAATAGTTAACTTGTCAACCAAAAATAATTAACATTGAACTGAAAATAGATGGATTTTCCCATTGATTTCTATTAATAGAGTTCACATTTAGAAAAGAAAAACAGACAAAGGGGAAGTTTCTTGAATACAGGGGAAAAAAGGCATTTTTTAAAAAAGGGGAAAGGATAACAAAAAATTGTTTAACATGGCAAATCTTTTTTTAATCTTTTTTTTTTCAATTACCTTTTTCTGGTGAAAAATGTTAAGATGACCTAAAATTCTTCTAAAACTGTAAATCTTCTTTAAAATCTATAGAAATTTCGAGTATAAAAAGCCAATAAAACCAAAAATCGTTAATTTAATGAGTTATGACCATGAATGATAATATGAAAAATTTTATGATTTTTTAATTTAAAATATCAAATTTTGACGAAGAATACTAACAAAACATAAGATAGTAACAATTGTTTGAAACTGTGAAGATTATTTTGAATATAATTTAAAGAAAAATACTAATTTCAGACGAAAAGCACTGAAATAATATAAAATTGTTAGAAAATTCTAAATCTGGTTGAAATTATAATTATTACACCCTTTAATTTCAAATTAAAGAAATTAATTATTTACAAACTAGAAATTAAAAAAACGCGAAACATAATTTTAAATTTGTTTCATTTTTTTTTAGTAATTTTCCAGAGTAACAATCGATTTAAAGCACTTCGAAATAATGATTCACACCCTTCTACAATATTTTCGACCCTTTTTGAAGACAATCCATTTCCTATTTGTCTTGAACTCTGCCGATTCATCCTACCGCGTTTCAAATAAAACTCTTACGATTTTTTTCTTTCTTCCATTTTTCGTTCATAAAATTCAACCTACAATTTTCTGAGTGCTTTTCACAATCGTCCATATGTCTACCTAACCTTCCTGTCTTGTCTCTTACGAAGTCGAATTCACATATCGATATTCGCATTTATGGATATACGAGTGGAAAAACCGTTCGTGAGCGTTTTTTTACACCAGGGGTAGATATTAATTCATCGACGATTGGATGCCGAAATGTCGACGTGTTTGCATTTCGAATACAAAAAGTGATTCTCTGAATTTATCACTCTGATTGTATCCGACTCACTATCTGCTTCGATACGCACTTTTTTCTTTTTTTTTAAATATTTTTTGTTCCCGTAAACATACATTTTTCAAATTAAATTGAATCTACTCACTATACTAATCTGCCGTGATTTGGTAAAACACCGTTAACTGCAAAATCAGGGTGGCGATTCGGCGGACGATTTCAAATTCCCGGTCATTTCCCGGTTTTCCCCGGTCAAGTTTTTCAATTTTCCCGGTCAACTCAAAGTAACATATTTATATTTGCCGCAAAACGCAAACATTTATTTTAATTCATGATGCTCGTTCTAAACATCTTTTAACACAACAGAGCAAAACGTTGCAAAATAAATGAATTTTGAAAAAAATACTTAAATTTTCCACTAAAAAATATCAATTTTTCACAAAAAAATGGAATAGTTAAACTTTCAGTTGAAAAAATTAATTTTCAACAAAAAAAACGGATTTTCAACAAAATAGTTCCATTTTCAACCAAAGTGATGAATTTTCAAATCAAATTATGAATCTTTATCTGGAATAGTTAAATTTGAAACCAAAAAGATAAATTTTCAACTAAAATGATGAATATTTAACTGGAAGATTTGAATTTTCAACCAAAAAGAAGAATTTTTAAAGAAAGGTTTGAAGTTTTAATAAGAGAAGACAAATTTTCAACCAAATAGTTAACTTTTGAACTGAAAAAATAATAATTTTCAATCAAAAATGGAATAGTAACATTTTTAGTTTAAAAAATTATTTTTAAACCAAGCATAAGAGTTTTCAACCAGAACAATGAATCTTTAATTGAGATAGTTAAATTTTCAAACCAACAAATTAATTAATTACCAAAACTTTAATAATTAAATTTCAAGTTAAAAAATTAATGTGTAACCAAACAGATGAATTTTCAACAACGACTATGGAATTTTCGATTGGAATAAATTAAATTTTCAGTTAAAAAAATTAGTTTCAAAAAAAAAAAACTAACCTTTAACAACAACAAAAACTAACTTTCAAAATAATAGTTAGATTTTCAAACAAAGTGATGAATTTTCAAATAAAATTGTAAATATTTAACTGCAATAGTTGAATTTCAAACCAGAAAGATGAATTTTTAACTGAAATGATAAATCATTAACTAGAATAATTGAATTTTTGACCAAAAAGATTAATTTTCAACCAAGAAGATTAATTTCTACCAAAAAAGACGAATTTTCAACTAACAAAGATAATTTTTCAACCAAAAATTGAATAATTAAATTTTTTAATTTTTTTTCAACTGGAATAATAGTTACATTTTCAGTTTAATAAAAATAATAATTTTCAACCAAAAAACATCCAAAGAAAAAACAAATTTTCAATCAAACAGCTCATTTTTCAACCACAGAAATGAATTTTTAATTAAAACGATGGATCTTTAACTAAAAAAAAAAAATTAATTTTTAACAAAAGAGTTTAACTTTCAACCAAATAATTTTATTTCCAGCCTAAAAGATGAATTTTCAACTAAAATGATAAATATTTGACTGGAATACTTGAATTTTTAACTGAACAGAAGAATTTTTAAACAAGAAGATTAACTTTCAAAGAAAAATAAGATAATTTTCTACCAAAAAATTTTCAATTAAAAGAGACAAATTTTTATCCAAATTGTGGAATTCCAAACTTGAAAATAATAATTTTCAACTCACAATGGAACAGTTGAATTTTCATTTAAAGAAATTAATTTTTAATCAAACTGATGAATTGTCAACTAAAATTATGAATCTTCAACTGGAATAGTTGAATTTTATGCCGAATAGATGAATTGTCAACCATAAAAAATTAATTGTCTACAAAAAAAGATGAATTTTCCACAAAGTACATACATTTTCAAACAAATAGTTTAATTTTTAAATGCAAAATATCAATTTTCAACCAAATAGTTGAATTTTCATAAAAAAAAAAAATAAATTGATTTTCAAGAAAGTAGTTACATTTTCAACCAGAGATGAATTTTAAATTAAAATGATGAATCTTCAACCAAACAAATTAATTTTTAACAAAAGTTTGACTTTTAACCCAGTAGTTGAATTTTTAACTAAAAACCGATGAATTCGCAACGAACAATGTAAAAAAAATTTCTATTATAATTCAGAAATATTTCTTCTTTGAAATACTACTTCTACTCTGAAAACTGCTTGAAGTACTTTTATTACCTTAAATTTAGAAGAGGGAACTTTCAAATTGTGACGAATTCTGGCTTGGAAGAGGGATTTTTGAAAATTCCTTTCTTCTAAATCCGAATTATAATTCCTTTAAAAAATTCCCATTCCATGTAAAAAATTCCCTGTTCCAAGTGAAATTATATTTCTTGAATTTTTCTATAATCAGAAGTAAATTTCCGGTTTTTAAATTAAATTCCCGGTCATTTCCCGGTTTTTTCCCGGTCAATAAAATTCCAGGTCATTTCCCGGTCTTTCCCGGTTTCCCGGTCAAGTCGCCACCCTGAAAATGAACGAAGCCGAGAAAATCGACGAAAACTGTTCGAATCTTTATTCGCGTGTATCGCGGATTCTTATTCATTTTCTGAATTTTTTGTTGTTGTTCTTGACTAATTTGCATACGATGTTTTCATTTTTGCAAGAAAAATTGTTAAAAAATGTTGATTAATTATCTAAAATGCAGTTAACGGTGTTGGTTGGGATGCTGAAATTCGAGAAAACGCCGTAACGGGCAGTTACGGCTCTCTTCGAATTACGGACCTCAGAAATAGGCCTGCCGTGATTTGAGAGAACGCCATTCACGGCAAAAGAATATAATAACTAATAATAAGTGCAGTTACGGCGTTTCTCGAATCGCAAATTTTTTTTCTCGGGGTTCGATGATTCCGGAGAACGCCGTAAGCACTTACGGACCTCTCCGAAATCACGAAGGCTCGAAATCGCCGACCAATAATTTTGGTAAAGTCCGTAACTGTCCGTTACGGCGTTTTCTCAAATTTTGCGTCACGTATTTAGTCGTCTCTGATTTATGCCTGCAGGTAACGGTCAGTTACGGCTCTCTCTCAAATCACAACTCGCCAATCTTTGCAGTTAACGGTGTTTTCCAAAAATTATGCAATAATTATTTTTAAAGTTATTAACAATTTTTAAAAATTATTTTAATAATCAGGTGTGTCTTTTTTTCACGATTCGAACGATATAAAAAACTCATTTTTCGATTTTTTGCAGTTAACGGTGTTTTTCCAAATCACGGCAGTAATGGGCCCTTGCAGAGAGCTTCACTTAGTTGATGTGATTAGAGCAAAGAGTGTGAATCTTACTATGGGGTTATCAGTTTGCTTATTTTTGTGTGATCTGTGACACATCATGACTTTATGAAGCTCTACACCTGGGGTGATTGCTAGAGAGATTGGTCAGTGACCACTGTTCTAATAATGGATTTATTAGCTCACAAATTCCAAAAAATTACAATAATGGAGCGTTAAAAAACTACATCAAACTGCCAGTTGGATGGGGGGGGGGGGGGCAATAGGGTTGCGACGATTTTTGACGTAGAAAAGGAGGGATTAAAGCAGAATGTACTGTTAAAACCCCATACTCTCTAAATTTGAATCAGCTAAAATGTTTACAATCTTCAATCAGTAACTGAATTCTAGCTATGAATCAGTTATTTTTAATAATTATTAAATAAAAATGCCCAATCAGTAAAAATTACTGATTCATAGCTAGAACTCAGTCCCTGATTGAAATTGGTAAAAAAATTCAACTGATTCAAATTTAAAGAATAATAAAATCCATCGATTTTTCGTTGAAAGTTTATTTTTAATTGAAAAGTGTACTATTATATTTTTGGTTCAGATTTCACCTCTTTTGGTTAACAATTCTAGTATTTGTTTGAAAATTTAACTATTTTGTTAAAAATTTGTTTGTTTTTTTAGTCAAAAAATGATGGCTTTTAATTGCAAATTCGAAAATTACATTTTTTATTCAGAATTAATCTTTTTGGGTTGAAAATTCAACTACTTGGTGAACAGATGAACTGCTTTGATAAACTTTCATTTTATTGGGTGAAGATTTAAATATTTTGTTGAAATTTCATTATTTTTTGGTTGAAAATTAATTTTTTAACTAAAAATTTAACTATTTCATTTTTGGTTGAAAATTGATCGTTTTTAGTTCAAAATGCAACAATCTGGTTAAAAACTCGTGTATTTTGTTGTAAATTAGTCTTTTTTCGTTAAACAAATAATATCATCGATTAAAAATTTTACTGTTCGGCTGAAAGTTGAACTGCTTTTTAAAAATTAATTTTATTAATTGAAAATCCATCTATTTTGTTGAAAATATAACTATTTTGTTAGAAATTCATTTTTCTTGTTGAAAATAAATGTTTTTAACTGCAAATTTAACTATTTCAGTTTTGGTTAAAAATTAATCATTTTTAGTTAAAAGTTCAACAATTGGGTTCAAAATTTACGTATTCGTTCAATTGGTGAATTCGTCAATTTTAGTAGAAAATTAATCTTTCTGCTTAAAAATTCATCTTTTTGGGTTAAAAATTCAACTTTTTTAAGATAAACTTTTTCTTTTGGCATAAAAATTCAAATAAATTGTTGAAAATTTGCCATTTTTGGTTGAAAATTACTAATTAGTTGGGATTTAAAATTAAAGTTCTTTTTGTTTGAAATATCAACTATTATATTTTTCCTTGACAATTCATTTTTTTCATTAAATTCAACTGTTTTTTTATTTAGGATTAACATATTTTCTTGGTTGAAATATTATATTTTGTTGAAAATTTAATTATTTTGATAAATATTTACCTATGTTTTTAAATTTTATTCATTTGGTTGAATATTTAACTGTTTCTTTTTCATAATTTTCTCTTTTTGGATAGAAAATTCGTCCTCTTGGATTGAAAATTCAACCTTCTTCTAAATAATTCGCCATTTAGGTCGAAATTTAACAATGTGGTCGAAAATTTAATTATTTTGTTGAAAATTTAATTATTAGGATACAAATTTAACTATCCTATTGAAAATTTAATTATTTTGTTGGAAATGCAACTTTTTTTGGTTGCAGTTTAATCTTTTTTGTTTGGTGAAACAAAAAAAGAAACCTTTGCAGGTTAAACATTTTTTTTTAAATCCAAATATTTTTTATTTAAATTTTATTTTTATCAAAACAGTTCAAATATTCGGTTGAAAATGCAACTGTTTGGGTGATAATTTTTTTTGCCACAAATTTAACTATGTTATTGAAAATTCAATTATTTTGTTCAAAATTTCACCACTGTGTTAAAAGGTGAATTTTTTGGTTGAAAATTCAACTGCTTTGTTGAAAATTCGTATTTTTAAATATAAATTCATATTTTTCCGTAGAAAAGTTCTGAGTTCAAAATTCAACTGTCTCCTAAAAAATTCGTTGTTTTGGCTTGAAGATTCGTCTAATTGGTCAAAAATGAAGTTTTTTTTTTTATTGAAAATTCATCCTGCTTGGTTGAAAATTCATCTTTTCGGCTTTAGAAGTCATCTCTTTTCTGAAAAAATTGGTCTTTTTACCTTGAAAACTCAACTTTTTCGTTAAAAATTAATTTTTTTGGTAAAAAATTATTATTTTTTGGTTGAAAGTTGAACTACTTTGTTAAAAATTCATTTTATTAATTGAAAATCCATCTATTTGGTTTAAAATGTAACTATGTTGTTAAAAATTCATTTTTGTTGTTGAAAATAAATCCTTTTAACTGCAAATTTAACTATTTCAGTTTTGGTTAAAAATTGATCATTTTTAGTTAAAAGTTCAACAATTGGGTTCAAAATTTACGTATTCGTTGGATTGCTGAATTCGTTAATTTTAGTAGAAAATTAATCTTTCTGGTTAAAAATTCATCTTTTTGGGTTGAAAATTCAAATGTTTTAAATAAACTTTTTCCCTTTGGCATAAAATTTCAACTATATTGTTGAAAATTCGCCTTTTTGGGTTGAAAATGATTAATTAGTCGTGATTTAAAATTAAAATTCTTTTTGTTTGAAATATCAACTATTATATTTTTCTTTGATAACTCATTTTTTCCATTAAATTCAAGTGTTTTTTTATTTAAAATTAAAATCTTTTCTTGATTGAAATATTATATTTTGTTGAAAATTTAATTATTTTGATAAATATTGACCTATGTTTTGAAATCTAATTTATTTGGTTGAATATTTAACTGTTTTTTAAAAATAATTTTCTCTTTTTGGATAGAAAATTCGTCCTCTTGGATTGAAAATTCAACCTTCTTCTAAATAATTCACCTTTTGGGTTGAAAATCTAACTATTTGGTTGAAAATGTAACTGTTTTTCGTTGCAGTTTAATATTTTTTGTTTATAAATTAGATTATTTGGTTAAAAATTCATCTTTGTAGGTCAAAAATTCACCCCTCTTGCTTGAAACTTCAAATATTCAATTGCAAATACAGCTTTTTATTTGATAATTAATTTTTTGTTACAATTGAACTATTTGGTTGAAAATGAATCTTTTTAGGTTGAAATTCAACTATGTGGTCAAAAATTTAATTATTTTGTTGAAAAGTTAATTATTATGATGAAAATTCAACTGTCCTATGGAAAATTTAATTATTATGATAAAAATTCAATTATCCTATGGAAAATTTAATTATTTTATATATATAATTTTAATTATATTTGTTAATCTTTTTTGTTTGGAAATTAGATGATTTGTTTAAAAATTCATCTTTGCAGGTTAAACATTTTTTTTTTAATTCAAATATTTTTTATTTCAATTTTATTTTTATCAAAACAGTTCAAATATTCGGTTTAAAATGCAACTGTTTGGTTAATAATTTTTTTTTGTCAATTTCACCGCTTTGTTGGAAATCCATCTTCATGGTAGGCCAAAATTCAACTATGTGGTTACAGATTTAACTATTTTATTAAAAATTTATTTATTTTGTTGAAAATTTAACCATTGTGTTAAAAGGTGATTTTTTTGGTCGAAAATTCAACTGCTTTGTTGAAAATTCGCCTATTTGGTCAAAAATGAAGTTTTTTTTTATTGAAGATTCAACTATTGAGTTGAAAAATGATCTTTCTTGGTTGAAAATTCATCTTTTCGGCTTTAAAATTCAACACTTTTCTGAAAAAATTGGCCGTTTTACCTTGAAAACTCAACTCTTTCGTTTAAAATTAATTATTTTGGTAGAAAAATATTATTTTTTGGTTGAAAATTGAACTATTTTGTTTAAAATGAAATATATTTCGACTTGAAAGCTTCGGAATATGGTACCGATACATTAGTTTTATTTAAATGAATATTGATGGCTGTTAAAATATTATGTTTGTATTTTTTTTGTTTCAATGGTTTTTTTACCAGATATATTATTTTAAGTAAATAATTTTTTGATGTTAATTCTTTTTTGTCTACGATTCTGATATCAATATCTTTTTTGAACTTAACCTTCTTTTGGGACCTTCTCTCTCTATTCGTGTCTCCCTTTTATGCGGTGATTCGCAATTGCTCTAAGGACTGCTCTTCGATATCCCCACTACTGCCACGCTACCAAAGCGTGTATATTCTCTCTCCCTCTCTTCTCTCTTCACTCTCTCTGCACTCTCTTACTATGCGATCTCCTCAAAACTCATGATGATTCCTCACGAAAAATTTCAAAGTTAATCCATCAAAGTCTCACTTCTGCCGTGTGGCCCCACTGCCACACAATGGTTTTTTTTTTAAATATTGATTTCATTCTTAAGCTGTAAAAAAATGACAATCTCCGCTGGGATCCGAACCCAGATCGTTAAGATAGCCGGTCTGATGCTCCTAAGTTGTTTCATTTAAAAAAAATTAGTTTGTGAATTCATCTTGCGAGAAATAATTTCTTTGCTCAAATTTTCCCCTTCTTGATAAATCATTTTAAAGATTAAGGGCGTAATTTAAGAGCCTCCGAAGAAATTCCAACTTTTCTGTCGAAATTTCTACATTTGGGTCGTTCGTCAATGCAAAACAGATTTGAGCGCTCGTTCTGATGAAAAATGTAAGCTTAATTCTAATGTAATGAAACCGCGAAATTCGCGCGTGTGCGAAATGGCGTGACCTACTCGAGCTAGAAGTGGAATTACGTTGAATCAGTGGTTTTCACCGCTCGTAAATGGAAACATATTAGCTCGTAAAAGCTGGTTACTTCGCTAATGATTCTATTTATTAATTTTTATGCTAACTCACTTGAGCTTTAATTTTATTTAATGTTAATCTCTATTTTATTTTATTCTAATTGCAAAGTGAATATCTGAGATTATGACTAAGATTATCATAACTGCACTTTAGTTCAAAAATGGGGAATTTTCCTTTAAATGAAACTAAACTTTCAAGAAAAAATACAATACAAGAATGTAATTTATTCACTGAAAAAAAATAATTTTAATGAAATGTAGGTTTTTAAATGAAAAAAAAATCTATAAAAATTTAAGTATTTCCTTGAAATACAATGAGCTTTTTTTACATTTCCTTGCAATTCTTTTAATTTGTTCAAGTCTAACTTTCTGTATAAAAATTACGCTCTTCACAGCCCAAAATGATCTCAAAAACGGGGATAGATTCTTTTGAATAAAAGTGTTGTAGGTACCATATGGAATTCAATAGAAGAAAAATTTTCAACAAAATACCTAATTTTTCAACCCAAGTGCTGGATTTTCAACTAAGAAGAGGAGTCTTCAACCATAAAAATTAATTTTTAATAATGTACTTCAATTTTCAATAAAGTACATTTGAATTTAATTAACAAAATTGAGTTTCTACCAAAAAAGACGACTTTTTAAATAAACTATATGCATTTTCAAACAATTAGTTGAATTTTCAACTAAAAAATATCGATTGTCAACCAAAATTGGAATATTTAAATTTTCAGTTGAAAAAGATTAATTTTCAACGACAAAAATCAAATTTTGAACAAATTAGTTAATTTTTACACTAACGAAAATAATTTTTAAATCCAATCATGAATATTTAACCAAAATAAAAAAATTTGAACAAATTAGTTCCAATTTAAACCAATTATGATTTTCAACCAAGAAGATCAATTTGCTAACAAAAAAATATAAATTTTCAACAAATTACATGAAATTGCACGGAAATAGTTAAATTTGCAACTAAAAAAGATACATTTTTGAAAAAAATGAAAAAGTCAAATTTTTAGTAAAAAAGAATTAATTTTCGCTAAGATTTATTTTCTACCAAAAAGTCGAATTTTCAACAAAATAGATTCATTTTTAACCAAAGAGATTAATTTTCTAGTATAATGATGAATCTTCAACGGAAAAAATGAATTTTCAACATAGTAAATCAACAAGTAGTCTAACCAAAACAATTTTTTGAAATTAAATCTTCAACCCATAAAATGAATTTTTAGCAAAGTAGTTCCACTTTCAACAAAATGTGTAATATATTTCAAATAAAGATTTTTCCTTTTCATCGAAAACAGTTGAACTCAACAATATAAACAAATACATTTTAACCAAATTAAATAAGTAAATATATATTAATTATTTAAAATCAATCATGCTAATCCAAAAATTAATTACATTAATTAAAGAATTAAATAATTTTTACCAAAACATAATTACATCCTAAACCATGTATAGTTGAATTAATGAAATTTCAACCAAAAAGATTAATTTTTACAAAAAAAAATTTTTTTTTTAACAAAATAGATGAATTTTCAACGGAAGATGGAATAGTTAAATCTCTAGTTAAAACGATTATTCTGCAACCAAAGAGAACGAATTTTCACCAAAATAGTTGATTTCTCAAAGAAAAATCTAATAATTGATGTTTCAACCAATGAAGATTTTATTTTTAAATGAAAAACAGTTTGAATCAACCAAAAAAGACGAATTTTCAATAAAATAGGTAAATTTGCAACAAAATAGATAAATTATCCACTAAAAATGAAACAGTTAAATTTTCAGTTGAAAGAAAAAATTAATTTTCAGAAAAAACAAAATGATTTTTCACAAAACAGTTGACTTACCAATAAAAAGAGCTTAACGTTCAAGTAAGTAGTTGAAGTTTAAATTAAAAAATAAAAATACAAAATACAAATACAAAATACGAATACAAAATAAAAAATTTTCCTTAAAGTAGTTTTTTATAAAGTTAACTTTTAACTAAAAAAGATTATTTTTCAACCCAATAGTTAAATTTTCAACCAAAAAATTAATTATCAATCAAACAGTTACATTTACAACCAAATATTTTAACTTTAAAAAAAAATCAATTTTTTTAGTAGACAGTTGAATTTTTATCAACAAGGTTAATTTTAAACCAAGACAGATTACTTTTCTATCAAAAACGAGAAATTAAAAAAAATTATTTAAAACCAAATATTCGCATTTTCAAACAACACATTTACTGCCAAATAATTGAATTTTCAAACCAAACAATGAAATTTTAATTGAAAAATTAATTTTCTACCGAAAACGATAAATTTTCAAACCCGAAGGATGAATTTTCCACCGAAAAGATGACTTTCAACAAAAAGTTTAATTTTCAACAAAAAGGTTCATTTTCAATCATAAAAGATGAATTTTCAAAAAATTTTATTTTTAACCAAATCTATCGAATTTTCAAACAAAATTGATTGAATTACAGAAAAAAAACAGTTAAATTGACAACCAAATAGTTGAATTTTCAAACAAAAGAAATAATTTTTTTAGAAGACAGTTGAATTTTCCACAATAAAGTTAATTTTAAGCTAAGAAAGATGAATTTTCAATTAAAAAATTAATTTTCTACCAAAAACGAGAAATTAAAAAAAAAATTGATTTTAAACTAAATATTTGCAGGACATTGATTGAATAACTACCAAAAACAATTACTATTGGAGCCAACTAATTGAATTTTTAAATCAAAAAATTGATTTTTTTTATAAGACAGATGAATTTTCAACCAAAAAATTAATTATCAATCAAACAGTTAAATTTACAAACAAATATTTGAACTTTCAAAAAAAAAAAAATTGATTTTTTTGGTAGACAGTTGAATTTTTATCAACAAGGTTAATTTTAAACCAAGACTTTTCTACCAAAAACGAGGAATTAAAAAAAAAGATTTCAAACCAAATAATTGCATTTTCAAACAACTTTGATTAAATTACAATCAAAAACAATTAGATTTACAGCCAAATAATTGAATTTTCAAACCAAAAAATGAAATTTTAATTCGAAAATTACTTTTTTACCAAAAGCAATAAATTTTCAACCCCGAAGGATGAATTTTTCACCAAAAAGATGACTGTCAACAAAAAAGTTGAATTTTCAACAAAAAGGTTCATTTTCAATCATGAAAGATGAATTTTCAAAAAATTTGACTTGTAACCAAATCTATCGAATTTTCAAACAAAATTGATTAAACTACGAGAAAAAACCGTTACATTGACAACCAAATAGTTGAATTTTCAAACAAAAATAATAATTTTGTTACAATACCGTTGAATTTTCCACAATAAAGTAAATTTTAAGCTAAGAAAGATGAGTTTTCAATCAAAAAAATTACTTTTCTACCAAAAACGAGGAATTTAAAAAAAAATTGATTTTAAACCAAATATTTGCATTTTTAAAAAACACTGATTGGATTACAACCAAAAACAATTACTATTACAAACAACTAATTACATTTTTTAATCAAACAATTGATTTTTTTATAAGACAGATGAATTTCCAACAAAAAAGTTAATTTCAAACCATGAAAGATGAAATTTTAATTAAAAAATTACTTTTCTACCAAAAAAGATAAATTTTCAACCCAAGAGGATGAATTTTTCACCAAAAAGATGACTTTCAACAAAAAAGTTGAATTTTCAAAAAAAAGGTTCATTTTCAACCCTGA
Organism: Andricus curvator; assembly: GCA_932195095.1. NCBI lineage: Eukaryota > Metazoa > Arthropoda > Insecta > Hymenoptera > Cynipidae > Andricus > Andricus curvator. Next base: position 181,594 of record CAKNYM010053000.1, read on the forward strand.
AAGATGAATTTTCAAAAAACTTGATTTTCAGCCAAACGTTTTCAGAAGATAGTTGAATATTCCACAATCAAGTTAATTCTAAGCCAAGAAAAAAGAATTCTCAACAAAAAAAATTCAATTTTCAAACCAAACCATTTTTTTTTAGAAGACAGTTGAATTTTTAGCAAGAAAGATGAAATTTCAATAAAAAATTAACACAAAAAATGATGTCTTTTTAGCAAAATAATTAAATTCACAATGCAAATGAATAAAATAAATTCTGGTCCAAAAAAATAATAGAAAGTAGACTTGTCAACCAAAAATTATTAACATTCAATTAAAAATAGTTGGATCTTCTCATTGTGTTCTATTGACAGAGTTTCATTAAGACAAAAAAAAAATAGAAAAAGGGGAGGTTTTTCCAAAAATAAGGTAAAAAGAGGAATTCCTTGAAATAGGGGAAATGAGGGGAATAAGGGTAAGAGCGTGAAGCCTGAAAGTATCGTACTTGAAGAATAAAACCTTTTTTAGAATAGTCTACATTTTTTTAAACATATTTAAATTAAATTGAAAAATGCACAACCCTTGAATCTAAGGAAGAAAATTTCTTCAAGGTATTTTTAATGTAAAAACTCGACTACTATCGCGAATTGTAATTCAGACTTAATTTGTGAATATTGCCTCGGATGGAAAAATCAAAATGAATCGTATATTAGTTTTACAGTTGCGATATGCTCCCAAGAGAATGGAGTTCTTACTGCAAAACGAGTGCAAGTTCTCCAGACTTCCTTTTCTTGCAAGCACCCTGTGGCTTGAAATACCTCAATTTAAAAGAAACACCTTGAGATAATTTCTTTTTATTTTTTCTCATTAGAATTTACATTTCTTTTAACGTAACTTTATTTCCGTTTATGCTCAGCCGGATACGAGAATGGAAAAGTAGCACCTGATGATAGAAAAAATGACATAAAACAAAAGAAAAACTATATTAAACCAATTTTTTATTTTCTCTGACTGTTATTATTAATGTAGAATATTTTTTAAACGAAATGAAACGATTTGAAATAAAATTTAAAAAATAATTAGATTTTTAATCAAATAGTTTAATTTTTAAACAAATGGTTAAATGTTCAACTAAAAGCGATCAATTTTCTACAAAATACTTCAATTTTCAAACAAAGAAATACATTTTTTATTTAAATTTTTTAATTGTTAACCAAGTAGTTGAAATTTAGCCAGAAATGTGAATTTTGAAAAGACAAGAAAAATTTTCTACACAAAAACATGAATTTTCGGCAAAATTAATAAATTTTCAAGGAATCTGAATAAGAATTAGAAAATATCAAAAAAATATTTAACGTCTTTTCAGACTAGATGGAGCTATGAAAAAAAAAATATTTCAATAATTTTTTTCTGAAAAAAGGTCTTCTCCTTTCGCTCCGCTGGGAAAATTTTCAATTAAAGAAGATGAATTTTCATTTAAAAAAGATAAATTTTCAATAACAAAATAAATTTTCAACTAAAAATGGAACTCAATTTTTAATTAAAAAATAATTATTAACCAATAAAAAACAGAATTTCTTACAAAATTGTTAAATTAAAACAAAATTGAATTTTGAACGACAAAGACAAGTTTTCAACCAAGAAGATTATTTTCTACCGAAAAATACAAATTTTTCAAAGAATACTAGACTTTTCAAATAAATATTTGAATCTTCTTCTAAAAAAGATAAACTTACAACCAAAAATAAAAGTTAAATTTTCAGTAAAAAAAAATTAATTTTCAAAGAAAGACAAAAAAAAACGTATTTTCAACCTAAAAAGATTGATTCTTAACCAAATGAATGAATTTTCAAGCAAGAATATTAATTTTCTCCTAAAAAAGATGAATTTTTCACAAATAACATACATTTTTGAAAAAAAAGTTGAGTGTTCAACTAAAAAAGATAAATTTGCAATGAGAAATAAAAAAGGTCATTTATCAGCAGAAGAAAAACAACACCATTTCAACAATCTAGTAAAATCTTTAATTAAATAGTTTAATTTTGAAGACAATTCCCTAGTAGAAATGTACGAACGGCGCAGTACTGACCCAGTACTGACTGCCGGTCTGGCAGTACTGACTCCCAGTACTGGGCCAGTGCTGGGCCAGTACTGGCTTGTAACGCTGTCCAGTACTGATTTTCGGAGCTTGTCCAGTACTGACTCAGTACTGACTATCAGTACTGGCACACTACTGGCACACTACTGGCATATAAATAGCTCCTTATAGCAATAGAATATTGCGCGATATCCCATTTGATTCTAATTATGTTCTGTATTGTCCCAGGGATATCGTAGGAATAATCAGGGAGTTAAATGGGATATAATGTGAAGTCTCAATATCATTACCGTATCCGTACAGCCCGCGTACACAGTCGCGACTTACAAAAATTATACGTCCGAGATATCCACATTCGGATATCTCGCAGCAGCAAGGGTCAGCTCGACCATAGTGCAATAAAAGAGCCTCGCCCTGCAGTAACCATCTTGTTGATCACGGTAGCATTTATGCCAAGTAAGTATGATTTTCGACGCCTCGACTCCTGTCTTAAACACTCGGCGCGCCGTTTCGACTGCGAGAGAGGCAAATCGTTGCGCGCCCTGGCGCACTACAGCCGAACTTTTGCCCAAGGCGGTAAGATTCAAATCTTCAAATTTTAAATCAAATCTTTTTATGTCAAATCTTTTATCCATGAATCGTGGTTTATCGTTCATACCATTATGAGAGTTAGATATATGAATATACAAACTTATTTATTAAAGCTAGAATAAAAATTATTGTTCAACATAATACATAATAAATAATTTACGATATCAGAATTTGATTAATTATTATTTATAGTGATTAATAATGCGATGAAATTGCAATATTATTATTTCAAGCATTTTACGTAGCTGAGCACCGTAGATTATTGTTAAACTATTGTAAAAAAATCTAATATACTAGATGAAAAAGAATCAACATGAATTAATGTTTTTCTCCTTTTTTTACGAAAGCGACTATTAATCATTATCATTATTATGAAAAGTTTCAATAAACTGCGTTACTGAATAAAAAGGGCAATCTATCCGGGCCTTATTCTTACCTGATCAGGGTCGTAAATACGGCCTTTTATCAGATTGCCTTAATTAAAAATAAAGCTAGCCTATCCGGGCCTTATTTGGACCTGATCAGGGCCGTTATATACATTTTTAAATCAGGCAACCTTATCAGGGCCTGGTACGAGCCTTTTTTCAAATAAGGCTAAAAAAGACATTTTCCGCACGGGTCTCTTATGTTGACGCGCGTTGATTTGATCTTTAGAAAGTGGGATTAAAAAATATTTTACCATAAATTATATATATATATATATATATATAGAACATTTTAATAATTTTTATTTTTAGAGTTTGATTTTCTAGAACTCTTAACATGCTTTTTTATGTAGGGACTTCAATTTTTGAGTGAAAAAAAATCTTGTCCACGATTTGATATTTTTCATCCTTCGAAAACATTCTAGTAGCATTTTTAAGAATTTCTTTAACAAATAAGAATTTTTATTTACCACCGAACTGGTACTGATTCGGTCTTCAGACCAACGTTCTGCCAGTACTGGCAGGATTCCGGAGGTCAGTACTGGCTGTCAGTACTGAATCAGTACTCTGCCGGTGGTGAATTCCGGCATACCACGGACATTTCTACTAGGGAAAGGACAAATTTTCTGTAAAATAGTTGAATTTGCAATCCGAAAATATAAATTTTCCATAAAAAATGAAATTTTGACCAAACAGTTGAATTTTCAAGTAAAAGAGAGGAAATTTCAATCTAGAAGTTGAATTTTCCAAACAAGAAAACAATTTTTAACAAAATATTTGAGTTTTTAACCAAATAGTTTAATTTTCAAGACAAACGACGAATTTTCTGTAAAACAGGAATAATTTTCTACCAAAAAGATAAATTTTTAACAAAGTACATGGATTTTCAAACTAATAGTTGAATGTTCAACTAAAAGAGATACATTTTCGACAAGGAATGGAAAAGTTAAAGTTTCAGTAAAGAAAATGAAGTTGCAAGAACAAACATTTTTCAACAAAAAAAATCAAATTTTCATACAAAATCTTGAACTTTCAAACTAGAGGTCGAGTTTTCTTTAAAACAGTTAAACTTTCAGCCAAAAAAATGCATTTTCAACCAAAAAGATGATTTTTAATGAAAAATGGAAATGTCACATTTTTAGTTACAAAAATTAGTTTCAAAGAAAAAGAAATAATTTGCAACAAAGTAGTTAAATTTTCAACCAAAGAAATGAATCTTCAAGCAAAAATATAAGTTTTCAACGAAGTGGGTCAACTTATATGCAGGTAGTTGGATTTTCAATTAAAAAAAAAACAATTCTTAACAACAAAATAGAATAGTTACTTTTTCAGTTTAGAAAATTAATTTTCCACCAAACAAAAAATAAGTTTTCAACAAAATAGTTAAATGTTCAACTAAAACGATTAATTTTCTACAAAATACTTAAATTTTCAAGGAAAGAAATAAATCTTTTATTTAAATTTTTAAATTGTTAACCAAATAGTTGAAATTTAGCCAGAAATGTGAATTTTGAACACACAAGAAAAATTTTCTACTCAAAAACATGAATTTTCGGCAAAATTAATAAATTTTCAATTGAAAAAGATGAATTTTCATTTGAAAAAACATCAATTTTTAATAAAAAAATAAATTTTTAACTAAAAATGGAACAAATAAATTTTTAATTAAAAAATAATTATTAACCAATAAAAAACAGAATTTCTTACAAAATTGTTAAATTAAAAAAAATGAATTTTTAACGAGAAAGACAAGTTTTCAACAAAGGAGATTATTTTTTTCCGAAAAATACTAGACTTTTCAAACAAATATTTGAAACTTCTTCGAAAAAAGATGAATTTACAACCAAAAATGAAAGTTAAATTATCAGTAAAAAAAATTAATAAGAAAAAACAAAACGAATTTTCAACCTACAAAGATGGATTCTTAACCAAATGAATGAATTTTCAAAGAAGAATATTAATTTTCTCCCGGAAAAGATGAATTTTCAACAAATAATATACATTTTTGAACAAATAGTTGAATTTTCAACTAAAAAAGATAAATTTGCAATGAGAAATAAAAAAGTTCATTTATCAGCAGAAGAAAAACACAATTTAAACAATCTAGTCAAATCTTCAACTGAATAGTTTCATTTTAAAGATAAAAGACAAATTTTCTGTAAAACAGTTGATTTTCTAATCCGAAAATATGAATTTTCCATAAAAAAATTAAATTTTGACCAAACAGTTGAATTTTCAAGTAAAAGAGAGGAAATTTCAATCTAGAAGTTGAATTTTCCAAACAAGAAAACAATTTCCAACAAAATATTCAAGTTTTCAACCCAATAGTTTAATTTTCAAGACAAACGACGAATTTTCTGTAAAACAGTTGAATTTTCAACCAAAAATACGAATTTTGAAACAAAAGGATTAATTTTCTACCAAAAAGATGAATTTTAAACAAAGTAAATTGATTTCCAAACAAACAGTTGAGTGTTCTACTAAAAAAGATAAATTTCCAATAAGGAACGGAAAAGTTAAGTTTCAGTAAAAAAAAAATTAACTTACAAGAACATACATTTGTCAACAAAAAAAATGAAATTTTTATACGAACTCTTGAACTTTCAAGCCAGAGGTTGAGTTTTCTTTAAAACAGTTGAATTTTCAGCCAAAAAAATGCATTTTCAACCAAAAATATGATTTTTTAATGAAAAATGGAAATGTCACATTTTCCGTTACAAAAATTATTTTCAAAGAAAAAAAAAACTAATTTGCAACAAAGTAGTTAAATTTTCAACCAAAGAGATGAATCTTCAAGCAAAAATATAAGTTTTCAACGAAGTGGGTCAACTTATATGCAAGTAGTTGAATTTTCGATTTAAAAAAATCAATTTTTTACAAAAAATGCAATAGTTACACTTTCAGTTTATAAAATTAATTTTCCACCCAACAGAAACAAAGTTTTCCAGAAAATAGTTAAATTTTCAACCAAAAAGATGAATTTTTAACTAGAATGATCAATATTCAACTGCATTAGTTAAATTTTCAGTTAAGAAAATTAATTTTCAACCAAAAAATACGAGTTTTTAAATAGAATAGTTGAATCCTCAACCAAAGAAGATTAATTTTCAACCAAACAGTTGCATTTTCAAACTAAAAACTTTTCTACTAAAAGATGAATTTTCAAGCAAAAAAGATTTGAGTTGAATTTTCAATACCAAAAGAGGAATTTTGGGATAAAAATTAGTTTTCTGCCAAAGGGATGAACCTTTAACCAAAAATATAATTTTTTAACAAAGTGGTTCAACTTTTACCCAAGTAGTTGAATTGTCAATTTTTAAAAATAAAATTTCAACCAAGAATGGAATTTTCAAAAATTTTCAGTTTAGAAAATTAATTTTCCACCATAGAAAAAATAAGTTTTTAATAAAATAGTTAGATTTTCAAACAAAGAAATAAATTTTGAACTCAAATTACCAATATTCAATTGGAATAGTTAAATTTTTAGTTAAAAAAATTAATTTTAAACAAAAAAATTAAAAAATTAAAAAAATTGATTTCGGTAAAATTTTTCTAGATTTAAGAATCTATTCCAAGATTCAGGAAACGCTATAACGCTATAAATTCCTGACATTTCAAGTGAAAATGTTGTATTTTCAACAAAATAAATGACTTTCGAATAAAATTATTAAATTTCCAACCCAGAAAGATTTTTCAGTCATATTTTTCAACCAAATAGTTGTCTTTTTAACCAAAAATGATATATTTTTTGTTGTTGAAGAAATTAATTATCAAACCAAACAGAACACTTTTGAATAAAAGTGTTGAATTTTGAAGTATTTCAACGAAATATGTGAATTTCTAATCAAACAGTGGAATTTTCATACCGATCATATTCATTTTCATCAAAAAAGTTAATTTTCAACAAAAAAGGTCATTTTCAACCGAATAGTTGAATTTTCTACTTTTTTTTTAAACCAAAAAGAAGTATTTTCAAGAAAAGAGTTAAATTACAAAAAAAAAGTTAATTTTCAACCAAATAGTTGAATTTTCTACCAAAACATTGGGATTTCCCAATTAAAAAAAAACGAATTTGAAACCAAATAGTTAAATTTTGACCAAAAAGATAAATTTTCAACTAAAATTATGAATCTTCATCGAAAGAACCGATTTTGTAACAAATTAGTTCAACTTTGAACCAACTAGTTACATTTTTAACTAGAAAAGACGAATTTTTAAGAAAATAGCTGAACCCTCTGCAGAATTTTTTTTACCAAGACAGGTAATTTTCAAACTAAAAACAACACTTTTCAACAACATAGTTTAATTTCAATGCTGAAAATATTAATTTTCATACTGAAAATATTAAATTTCATCAAAAAAGTTCATTTTCAACAAAAAATGTAATTTTTAACAAAATAGTTGAATTTTCTACTATTTTCAAACAAAAAAGAAGAATTTTCAACAAAAGAGTTGAATTTCCAACAAAAAAGTTGATTTTAAACCAAATAGTTGAATTTTCTACCAAAACATTGGAATTTCATCCAAACAACTGATTTTTTAACAAAGTTCATTTTTCAACCAACTAGTTTATTTTTCAACTAGAAAAGACTAGTTTTTAAGAAAATAGCTGAACCCTCCACAGAATTTTTTTGACTAAGAAAGGTCATTTTCAAACTAAATCCAAAACTTTGCAACAAAGGAGGTGAATTTTCAAACTGAAAATATGAATTTTCAACAAAAATGTTTATTATTTTTCAATCAACTAGTTGAACTTTCTACCAAAATAGTTGCATTTTTAAGAAAATACATGAATTTTCAACCAATATAGATGAATTCTCCACGAAAAATATAATAGTTGATATTATTTCAATAAAAAAAAAAAGATTTTTTCACCGAAAAGGACAAATATTGAAACACAAAAGTGAAATTCTTATCCAGAAAATAAAAACGATTTCCACTAAATTGCTGAATTTTCAAGCCGATAAAACGAATTTTCTACAAAAAAAGTTAAATTTTCAAACCAAAAATATAAATTTTCAACAAAAAATTTACTTTTCAACCAAATAGTTTAACTTTTTACCAGAAAAGTTGCATTTTTAACAAAATGCATTAATTTTTAACAAAATGCCTTAATTTTTAAGCATATAGTTAAATTTTTAACCAAAATAGACAAATTCTCAACGAAAAATATAATAATTATTATTATTTCAATTTTTACTAGGAATATATATTATCATCGGAGATGGTAACGATCGATCCAAAGAGGAATCCTTTCACACACACTGTCACAATGGAAATTTAAAATATCGATCACAGTTATTTCCTCTAATACAGAAAATATTTAACGTCCTCAGACTAGATGGAGCTATAAATCAACAAAAATTTAATGAAATTTATTCAGAAAAAAGATCTTATCCTTTCACTCCGCTGGAATTCGAACATCAGGTCGACTGATTTCTGGCCAGGTGCTCTAACCACTGAGCTACTAGAGAGATCAGAGGAAGAATCTTTTTTCTGAAATACGCTTTATTATGCAAGATGATATATACAAATCAATTTTCACTAGGAAGCTATATTATCATCGAAGATGGTGACGATCGATCCGAAGAGAAATCCTTTCACACACACTGTGAAATTCGAAATCTGCAATATCGATCAAAGTTATATCCTCTAATACAGAGAATATTTAACGTCCTCAGACTAGATGGAGTTATGAATCAAAAATTTTTTTAAATAAATTTATTAAATTTAATTTAAAAAAATTTCAATTTATAACTCCATCTAGTCTGAGGACGTTGAATATTTTCTGTATTATAGGATATAACTTTGATCGATATTTCAGATTTCCATTTTCACAGTGTGTGTGAAAGGATTCCTCTTTGGATGAGACTAGATGGAGCTATACATTAAAAAATTGTTAATCAAAATTCAGAAAAAAGATCTTCTCCTTTCACTCCGCTGGGATTCGAACACCAGGTCGACTGATTTCTGGCCAGGTGCTCTAACCACTGAGCTACTAGAGAGATCAGAGGAAGAATCTTTTTTCTGAAATACGCTTTATTATGCAAGATGATATATACAAATCAATTTTCACTAGGAAGCTATATTATCATCGAAGATGGTGACGATCGATCCGAAGAGAAATCCTTTCACACACACTGTGAAATTCGAAATCTGCAATATCGATCAAAGTTATATCCTCTAATACAGAGAATATTTAACGTCCTCAGACTAGATGGAGTTATGAATCAAAAATTTTTTTAAATAAATTTATTAAATTTAATTTAAAAAAATTTCAATTTATAACTCCATCTAGTCTGAGGACGTTGAATATTTTCTGTATTATAGGATATAACTTTGATCGATATTTCAGATTTCCATTTTCACAGTGTGTGTGAAAGGATTCCTCTTTGGATGAGACTAGATGGAGCTATACATTAAAAAATTGTTAATCAAAATTCAGAAAAAAGATCTTCTCCTTTCACTCCGCTGGGATTCGAACACCAGGTCGACTGATTTCTGGCCAGGTGCTCTAACCACTGAGCTACTAGAGAGATCAGAGGAAGAATCTTTTTTCTGAAATACGCTTTATTATGCAAGATGTTATATACAAATCAATTTTTAATAGTAATCTGTATTATTATTATTTCAACTAAAAAAGATGAATTTTCAACAAAATAGCTGAATCCTCCGCCAAAAGAGATTAATTTTCTACTCACTGACCCGTAAACCACTCTTAATCGGATATACAAAAAAAATTAACTTCAAAGTAACTGAAATTAAACTTCCAAGTTACTGCAAAAATCGTAACTAAGTTACGTTACAAGTAACTGTTCAAAATAGTAACGAGATCACCCTAAAAATTACAAATAACGTAACTTTTCATTAACTTAGTTACTTCTAATAAGTTGCTACCCAAATCTGGTAGAAACTCTTAAAATTTAGCAACAATAATTATTTATTCAAATGTCTCTGTTTTCCCGTCAGTGAAGTATTTTCCAATTTCAAACGTTACATTCCAACGAGATAGACGAACGTGGAATTGACTCTTAATCAGAAACGAGCAGTCAATTTTGAAAAATTGAAGGTTCTGAAAACATGGAAGTTCGAGACTGGTTACGTTTCCTTTTTCGTATTCGTAGCACGGCATGGGGTGAAAAAAGAAATGTGCAGGTGTGCAAGAAAAATTGGAAATTCCCGGTCAGCAGAGTGAAGAGTTTCAGAGTGATTGAGGGGATGGAAAAAAGAAATAGGCGATTTTCGTTGATCCCCCCTAGATTCGATTCGCGATACTAGAACAAGATAGAAAACGTGTTCAAGTGATGGCGACAGTGTGCCGCTCGTATAAACTTTCATTTCGAGAACTGCAATAATCGCTTACATCGCAATAACCAGGAGCCATTCGATTTTATAACCGTTAGATCTTTCCTGATCAATCATCATTTATTATCAAACTTTCCTCGGAAACCTATCTTTGGATGAAAACTTAATTCAACTTTTTCAACTCACAAGTTTTATTTAAAAATATTTTTTCACAGGAACATTTGACAAAATAGAAATTTAAGAATTTTAAATTAGATTAAAATCGAATTCAAAATCCCATTTAACGTCCAATACTCAAGTCAATGTGTAGAATTCCTGAATAAATTCCTGGACAAATTAACCAAAAGTTATTCTAGTATGATTAATTACATTTAGCGATAGGTTTTCTTGACTCTTGACTTTCTCTCATTTCTTGTTTGTTTATAACGGATTTGCCCTTTGACCCACACTTAGATCTCAGGTATCGAGGAGATAGCGTCGATGTTTCGTCGCTGTTCCAACCTGCTCTAATTTTTCTTACCTTGATAAGGGTGCTGTATGAGCACCGAAACGTTGGTAAATATTATAAATGATTGCATATACTGATTTGACAATAATAAAAATAAAAAAGACGATAAAAATAAAAAAGAGAAGGAAGGGGATTTGGTTGGTTTCCTTCTCATTTTTCTTTCCTCTTTTTGTTTCCTCATAGAGGAAGCATTGTAATAGTAACATTTTCCAAAAATTTTAAATTAATTCAATGGAACCTTCCCCAATTTAAAAATGTCTGATACAACGTTCCAAGCAATTGTCCGGATGTGTGAGTGTGTGTGTTTGGATGTGTGTGTGTGGATGTATGGATGCGTGGATGTCACACTTTTTTGTGAACACAATAACTTGAAAACGTTGCATTTTTTTTAACTTAATAATATTTTAAAAATCGGCTTTTTATAGTAAAAATGTTTTCCTTAACATAATTCAAAGTTGATGCAATGCTATAAAAGATTCCCTGGTTCGAGATGAATCGATTGACGTATAATATTAATATATTTTATTAAAGCTTAGGGAAGTTATGGTAAATTATATATTTTGAAAATCGGTTTTTTATA
>CAKNYM010053000.1:193092-214473 GCA_932195095.1 Andricus curvator
TCAAAGTCGATGCAATAAAAGAAAAGATCTGTTGATTCGAGACGAATCGATTGACCTACAATATTAATAAATTTTATTGAAGAGTAAGGAAGCTATGTTAATTTATATTTTTTGAAAATCGGTTTTTTATAGTAAAACTTTTTTCATTAACCTAATTCAAAGTTGATGCAAGAACAGAAAAGATGTGTTGATTCGAGACGAATCGATTGACCTATAATATTAATATATTTTACTTAAGCGTACGGAAGTTATGGTAATTTATATATTTTGAAAATCGGGTTTTTATAGTGAAACTTTTTTCTTCGGAATAATTCAAAGTTGATTTAAAAATATAAAAGATTCCTTGGTTCGAGACGAATCGACTGACCTATAATATTAATATATTTTATTGAAGCGTAAGGAAGTTATGGTAATTTATATATTTTGAAAATAAGTTTTTTAGAGTAAAATTTTTTTCATTAACACAATTCAAAGTTGATGCAAGAATATAAAATATTCCTTAGTTCAAAACTAATCGACTGACCTGTAATATTAATATATGTTATTAAAGCGTAGGGAAGTTATGGTAATTTATATATTTTGAAAATCGGTTTTTTATAGTAAAAATTTTTTCATTAACATAATTCAATGTTGATGCAGGAACAGAAAAGATGTGCTGATTCGAGACGAATCGATTAACCTATAATATTAATATATTTTATTAAACCGTAGGGAAGTTATGGTAATTTATATATTTTGAAAGTCGGTTTTTTATAGTAAAACTTTTTTTATTAACATAATTCAAAGTTGATGCAAGAATATAAAAGATTCCTTGGTTGAAAACGAGTCGACTGAACTATAATATTAATATATTTTATTAAAGTGTAGGGAAGTTATGGTAAATTATATATTTTGAAAATCGGTTTTTTATAGTAAAACTTTTTTCATTAACATAATTCAAAGTCGATGCAATAAAAGAAAAGATCTGTTGATTCGAGACGAATTGATTGACCTACAATATTAATAAATTTTATTGAAGAGTAAGGAAGCTATGTTAATTCATATTTTTTGAAAATCGGTTTTTTATAGTAAAACTTTTTTCATTAACCTAATTCAAAGTTGATGCAAGAACAGAAAAGATGTGTTGATTCGAGACGAATCGATTGACCTATAATATTAATATATTTTACTTAAGCGTACGGAAGTACGGAACATAATTCAAAGTTGATGCAAGAATATAAAAGATTCCTTGGTTGAAAACGAGTCGACTGAACTATAATATTAATATATTTTATTAAAGTGTAGGAAGTTATGGTAATTTATATATTTTGAAAATCGGTTTTTTATAGTGAAACTTTTTTCATTAAGATAATTCAAAGTTGATGCAAGAACAGAAAAGATGTGTTGATTCGACACGAATCGATTAACCTATAATATTAATAAATTTTATTAATGCGTAGGGCATTTATGGTAATTTATATATTTTGAAAATCGGTTTTTTATAGTAACACTTTTTTCATTCACATAATTCAAAGTTGAGGCAAGAACATAAAAAATTCCTTGGTTCAAGACGAATCGACTGACCTATAATATTAATACATTTTATTAAAGCGTAGGGAAGTTATGGTAATTTATATATTTTGAAAATCGGTTTTTTATAGTAAAAATTTTTTCATTAACATAATTCAAAGTTGATGCAGGAACAGAAAAGATGTGCTGATTCGAGACGAATCGATTAACCTATAATATTAATATATTTTATTAAAGCGTAGGGAAGTTATGGTAATTTATATATTTTGAAAATCGTTTTTTCTTTTATAGTAAAACTTTTTTCATTAACATAATTCAAAGTTGATTCAAGAATATAAAAGATTCCATGGTTCCAGACGAATCGACTGACCTATAATATTAATATATTTTATTAAAGTGTAAGGAAGTTATGGTAATTTATATATTTTGAAAATCGGTTTTTTATAGTTAAACTTTTTTTATTAACATAATTCAAAGTTGATGCAGCAATATAAAAGATTCCTCGGTTCGAGACGAATCGAGGAATCGTAAAAATTTTCTCATTCTCATAATTTAAAGTTGATGCGACAATAGAAAAGTTTTGTTGATTCAAGACGAATCGATTGACCTATAACATTGATACATTTTATTGTAGAGTAAGGAAGCTATGGTAATGCATAATATTTGGAAACACAGTTTTTTATAGTAAAACTTTTTTCACTAACATAATACAAAATTGATGCAAGAACGGATAAGATTCCTTGATTCAATGCAAATCGATTGATCTGTAATATTAATACACTTTATTGAAGATTAGGGAAGTTATAACTATTCATAATATTTGAATCATCTGTTTCAAACCGAAAAACTTTTTTCATTGACGTAATTCAAAGTTGACGCATGAATACAGAATTCTTTTTGCTCATAAATTTTCAAATAAAATAATTCTGTCAATTTTTGTAAAGAAATCATAAAGCCGGGAAAGGGATAGGGTGCGATAGAACTTTTCCTTGCCTTTTCCAGTTCGGAAAATTATCATTTCGAATACAAAATTTGATTTGTCTGATTTGTCTTTGTATTTTTTGTAAATTCCTAATTTTAAATTGATCAAAATGAAGACTTTGGTTTATCTATTATTGAAAAAAATAACTAATGCTTCCTCAATGAGGAAGCAAATACATTTGCTAACGGGAAGCAAAGTGCTCGTGAAATGAGCACAATTATAAATACAAACAAAGTGGAAACACTGGAGATCGAATTCACAGCTAGTTTATTTTTGTCCAAAGAAACAAATTTTGTTGTTTTTAGGAATTGCAATAGGAGCATTTTGTGGTGGATGTCCAGATTTGATCGTTAGATTCTTGTTTTATTTTCAGGAATTCTATACATTGATTTGACAAAATGTCAAATATTTTACGACAGACCCAAAAACCCCAATCAATTTGTTTCAATATATTCGATTGAATGTAGTTTTGTCAATATAAGCTAAGTAAATTTTATTGAGAGTAATCAATCAAACTTTTTGACAATATGAGCTAAGTGCACTTTGTTTATTGGAATCAGTTAAATGGATTTTAATTAACAAATTGCAGGTGTTTCACAAAAATGTGTGTTCTTCGTTAAAATTCTGTTTCAGCACATTCTGAAATGTTTTAGAGTTTCCTGGAACAGAATGTTCTACAGTCTTCTGGCAGAATCTGAAATCTTGAAGAATATTAACTTTCCCTGGCAGTTCAGAATTTTATAGACGATTTTGATAATTTTGAAGACAATTCTGAAATATTTTAGAAAATACCAGAATATTCTGGCATTTCTTATCAAAATAAAGTAATGGGTACAATGGTTGGCCACCCCCCAAATGATTGGCCATTTACTTTATATATGTAATTAAGAAATATTCACAAATACAGCTATTAATAAACAGTTCACGATTTTCTTAACACACTCCACGCTATTTATTATAAGATTTAATTGTCAATATTTCTTTATATATGAATATTTTGAAGTTCTATGTCTTGGATGACGACATAGCCAAGACGAATTATTTTTACTCGGATGTTCCAAAATTTTCAAGAATTTTCTGGAATAGAATATTCCACAATGTTCGTGAAGAATCTGGAATTTTGTGTAATACTCTACAAAAATCTAATGATCTTCTTTGAAAAATTTAGAATTTTTTTGAAGATTCTGAAAAATTTCTAGAATTTAAAGTATTATTTTAGAATTTTGTATTCAAATTATGGAATATTCTGGAATTTTTAAATTTCCGTAATATTATAGAGTTTTCAGAAATAGAATGTTCCACAATGTCCTCGAGGATTGTGGAATCTTCTGGAATCTATTGAACATTCTTTATTCATAAATTTTTCTAAAAATTCTTGAATATTCTGTTTGAAATCTGGAATTTTTTATGTTTATAATAGATTTTGCAATAATCTAAAATGTTCTAATGAAAAAATTAAGGATTGAAAAAAAATCTTTTTTCAAGAATTTTTACTCTTTTTTTAGTTTATGTTACAACTATGAGCATATAAGATTTAATTTTTGGTTAAATTGTATTTTTTCTCAGCCCTCAATTTTTTCATCACCCATTCCCGGACATAAAAAGCATGGATTTTAACATCTTTCAATAATTTTTATAAAATATTCTGGATTTTCTTTATAATTTCAAGGCTATTCTGAAACTTTTTATCTAAATAATCTGTGTAAATTCTAGAATGTTCTCAAATGTTTTCGAAGAAACTAGAATCTTCTGTAAGACTCTAGAATATTCTGAAATTTTTTACAATAATTTAGAATATTATTGAACAATTTGACAATATCACCCAATTGTACGAAAAAATTCGAGTTTTCAAATTAGTGTCTTCATACTTAAAATGTCATTTTTTACTGTTTAATTCAATATTTTTTCTTCAAGTCATAAAAATAAGTTAAAAAAATCTTTCTATTGTAGAAGGACATTTTTATTTCATTATATCGGTTATATAATCTATTTAATAAATTTTCGATATTATGAAAACAAAACTGCTAAAATTAATCAAACTGTTTGGGCTCAAAGAAAAAATTTATTGGTTGGCATCCGAAATAAAATTGTTTAAATTTTGAACGTAAGTAATATCGTGACGACTGAAAATCCCGAAAAATAACATTAGTGGCACAGTTAAATTCCCGAAAAAGAAATTATTTGAAATAAAGAATTCCCGAAATTATAAAATGACTGACGATTTAACATTTTCAAATTGGAAAATCCCCGAATAATAAGATTCTCGATAATAGCTTATTCCAGAAATAAAATTGCCAAAATTTTGAAATATCAATAATAATTAATTAAATAATGCATAAAATGAAAAATATGTTCATCAAATAAAAATATTTGATTTATTATTAATTATTTTTCAAAAATTCTCACTCGTCCCTTTACATCTCCTGTTTGGTTTTTGGATTGTAAAATTTAAAAATGTCCCATTGGTTACGAACTTTAAAAAAAATTCATTTTGGAATTTTTTTAAAATATGTCAAAATGCATGTTTACACGTATATCTTCTATATTCTTCTTCCAAAAAAGTGCGCATTTAACTCAATAAAATAACATTATTTTTGCACATATTCAAGAAATTCTAAATTAAACAAATCTTTACTTCCTTATTACATTCTCATCATAATTTTTTATTACTTTTCACTAGCAAAAACTGTACAAAGAACAAGTACAAGGTTTTTTTCAAATAATCAAAGAGAAATTTTGTTGCATGTAATAATGAAGAGGTTGAACTATCGATATTAAAATCAAAATTTTATGTTACAACAGAAAGATTTAAAAAACTTATTTTTGTTACTGAAAGGAAAAAATTATTAAATAGAAAAAAAACAACATTTTATTCAAATATAAAGAAAAACTTTCGAAAGAATTCTTGTAGAACAAATAGTTTTTATAATTTGTTCTCTAAAATGAAATTTTGAAGTATAGAATAAGGAAATATAAAGAAAGACAGAGTAAACCTTTTTTGGGAATCGAGTTTAAAAAAAATCAAAATATTTCTGGGAGTAACATGAAAAATAACCATATGTGGAGGAGCTGTAGGATTCAATTGAAACCTCAAAATTTGAATTTCCCGGAAGTTTTTACACTAAAAGAAAGAGTTTCAGTTAATTGGACTGAAAGTAAGCTAAGCTTTCGGCATTAATTGCTGCCAATATCAGTGAAAATATTCCGAGTTTAAAATTAAAAAAATTGCGTTTTTCGTAAACGTTACGAACTTCAGACTCATCTCGACTCTGTTACAATGTCCTTTAATATTCTACAATTTCCTAAAGTATTTTATAATTTTAAAATGTGTATGTGATAATTATAGCCTATATTATTTTTAGGATTTCGGTCGGGTGTCCATCCGTGCGTCGTACTTTTTTCCGAGGGGAGAGGGGGGAAAGTGAGAGATGGAGAGGGGAAGAAGGGGTAGTAAGGAAGAGGTGGAAAGTAGAGGAAATTACGGGAGGGAAATTAGGTGAAGCAAGGGAAGAGGAAATAGGGGAAGGGGTGGGAGAGAAGGAGAAGCAGAGGAAGTAGATGAAGTGATTGGTGGAAAAGTGAGGCGAGGGGATGAAGGTGGAAGTGAGGGGTAAAGTAGGAAAAGGAAGTGATGGGAAGTAGGGGACTTAAGCAGGGGAAGTTTGTGGAGGATACGGGAAGAAAGGGTGAAAAAGGGACTAAGGAGAGGGAAGAGAGGTTGAGGGTAGTGAATAAGGGGAGTGATAGTAAGGTGAGTGGTGAGGAAGTAAGTGAGGGCGAGGAGGAGATGCCAAGATAGGATTAGATAAGATTGGATGGGATCGGATAGGATAGGATCGAATCGGATCGAAAAAGATAGGACACGATAGGAGAGGCGAGGACAGAGAAGGCGAAATGATAGAAGTGTGAAGACGAGAGGAAGCAGCTGTAGTGACTGATAGGAAAGTGAGGCGAGAATATGGGAGTAGACGTGAGGGGTAGTAGGGTAGGGTAAGCAGGGAAAGTGAGTGGTGGAGACGGTAAGTGAGGGTGGAGAGGGGACATGGAAGAGAAAAGGAAGATGAGCGGAACTGAATGAGAGGAGTGATAGTGATGGGAGTGTTATGGAAGTAAGTGAGGAAAGGTGAGAGGTGGTAAGATAGGACAGGATTGGATGGGATACGATCGGATTGGATGGGATAAGATCGGATCGGAAAGGACAGAACATGATGGAAGAGGAGATGAGAGAGGGGGAATGATAGCAGAATGGTGGAGACGAAAGGAAGCAGGGTGAGTAATTGCTAATGAAGTGATGCGAGAGGCTGGGAGTGGAAGTGAGGGGAGAAGTTGGGAAGGGAAGTGAGACTGAAAGTTTAAAAGGGAAGTTAGGCGAAATAGGAAAGGGTGAGCAGGGCAAGTGAGTGGAGGAGATGAGATGTAGGGGAAGTGAGGGTGGAGAGAGGACGTAGGAGAGGGAAGGAAGGGGTGATGAAATAAATGAGGATGTGAAAGAGAGGAGAGTGGATAGGAAATAAGTAAGGGGTGTGGAGTGGATGCTAAGGTAGGATTGGATGGGATAGGATTGGATGGGATGGGATACGATCAGATCGAAATGGACAGGACAGAATAGAAGAGGAGAAGAGAGAGCTGGGAATGACAGGAGAAGGAGGAAGATTTGAGCGATTGAATTAATGTTTTAAGAGGCTACGCAACCTTTTTTTGTATATATATATATATATATATATATATATATATATATGCTTATTGCGTAGTCTTCCATAATGTATGTCTCGTGAATTAATACAGTCTTCTTACTGTCAGATCCATGGGGCGTTCGGTGCACCATTACCTCACGTTTTTATTTGATAATCTATTAAAAATGCCCTCTGTGGAAGATTCACGTCTCGCTTTACTACGCCTTTTACAGTGCCAGGAAATGCCTTTACGGTGGCATTCAGTGAAAATTTCTCTACTACGCTGCGGGTTATGCGGCTCAACTTGTAAATAACGTGTCCAAGAGACTTTTTCAAAACCGTAGAATGGCTTTCATACTTTCGTAAAAGCCTCGAGGCAACCAGAAACCAGATCGTTGGGGGACTAGGAATAATCCGATAGCGACCTCATACATACACATGTATGAATAATTTCACGCCAGAATTCGCTCGTTTCCTTTTTCGCCTCTCTAAAAGGCTACGCCACCAATGAATGGAATCAAGGCCTTTCAGCTGTGTAACTAGCTGTTTAAGAAAACATCGAGGCTCAAGAGGAAAGCCTGACTGAATTCCAAATTGGGTTTGCCTTTTTTTATCAAAAAAAGTGGGTCATTATTTCAATATTAATTATTATTAGGTCCAGATAAACAAAAAAAAAACCTAATTTATGAATTACAGACGGCACAGACCAAAATGCTCTCAAATCAGGGAAAACAGGGTGATTTTTTACGAAAATAGGAGAACAATAGGGGAATTATTTCTTTTAAACAAAATTACTATATAAGTATCATAATCAATTTAATATAAAATGCTCAAGACTTCAAGACAAAATATATTGCATTTTCAACAAAATAATTCATTTTTTAACAAGAGAGTTGAGTTTTTAAGTTGATCTTTCGAAATAAAAAGTCAAATGTTATAGAAAACAGTGGAATTGTTGAACCCCAAAAGATGAATTTTAAGTAAAAAAGTTAATTTTCAAAAATGAAAAATGATTTTTCAACAAAATATTTGAAATTGTAAGCCAAAACTACGAATTTTTCAGAAGATAGTTGAATTTTTAACAAAGAGAAATTTTCTCACAAGAACTTTCAACCTTAAAAAAATGCATTCTCAACCAAATAGTTGAATTGAAAAAAAATTGTAAAGAAAAAATGAAATAATTAAATTTTTATTAAAAAATAATAATTTACAACCAAAAATATTAATTTTAAACTAAAATAATGAAAAAAAAAATTTCAAACAATGGAGTTTAACTTTCAAACAAGTAATTGAATTTTCCATTAAAAAATATAAATTCTCATAAAAAGGTAATAGTTGATATTTCAACCAAAAAAGGCTCTAATTATAATTCAAAAATAGTTGAATTCAAACAAAAAGGACAAATTTTGAAAATCCTCTACCAAAACAAACTATTTGATTTTTAACCAAAAAGTTGCATTTTTAACCAAAAAAAGATAAAATTTCCACCAAAAGAAATTCATTCGAAAATTGAAAATACGAAGTTTTAACAAAAGAGTTGCATTTTTAACAAAAGAGTTCAATTTTTAACAAAATACTTAAATTTTATAACAGGAAAGATTTTTCAGTCAAGAAAAAACAAATTTCCGCCAAATAGTTGAATTATTGACTAAAAAGGATAAGTTTTTAGGCAAAATAAGAATAGTTAAATTTTTAATTCAAAGAATTAATATTCTACAAGAAACAGTTGAGTTTTTAACCAAATAGCTAAATCTTCCAGCCAAAAAGATAATTTTTTTAAAGGACAGTTGAATTTAAAACCAAAAAACATAAATTCACAAATAAGAACCTTTCTACCAAAGAAGATGAATTTTCAATTCTAAACGATAAAATTTCTATCCAGAAATGCGAACAAAATAAATAATTTTTCAACCAATTAGTTGAATTTTCAAACAAATAGTTGAATTTTCAACCTAAAAAGATGAATTATCAAACAAAAATACGAATTTTTGATAAAAGAGTTGAATTTTCTACC
Organism: Andricus curvator; assembly: GCA_932195095.1. NCBI lineage: Eukaryota > Metazoa > Arthropoda > Insecta > Hymenoptera > Cynipidae > Andricus > Andricus curvator. Next base: position 202,271 of record CAKNYM010053000.1, read on the forward strand.
AAGAAGGATTTTTTAGTCAAGAAAAAAATATTTTAACCAAACATTTTAATTTTAAACTTAAAACGCCTAATTTTGGAACAAAAATGAAATACACAGATGAATTTTCAGTTCAAAAAACTTAATTTTCAATAAAAAAAGCAAAAAATTGTTAAGAAAATAGTTCAATATTCAACCAATAAAATGAATTTTCAACAAAGTAGTCGAATTTTCAACCAAAAAAGATCAACAAAAAATGTAGTGGTTGAATTTTCAACTAAAAACGGTCAATTTTCAGAAAAAAATTGATTATTTAAATTTTCAGTTAAGAAAACTAATTTTCAACAAAAAAAAAGAATTTTTGAAAAAAAATTAAAGTTCTTACCCCACAAAATTAATGTTTAATCAAGTAGTTCAATTTTCAAAGAAGTAGTTGAATTTTGGACCAAAAAGACGAATTTTCAACAAAGCAGTTGAATTTTCTACCAAGAAGAATTGTTTAGTCGAGAAAAAATATTTTAACCAAACATTTTAATTTTAAACTTACAACGTTTAATTTTGAAACAAAAATTAAATACACAGTTCAATTTTCAGTTCAAACAATTCATTTTCAACCAAGAAAAAAAACAAAAAATGTTCAACAAAATAGTTCAATATTCAACCTAGAAAAGGAATTTTCAACCAGAAAATATCAACAAAAAATGAAGTGGTTGAATTTTCAACTAAAAACGGTAAATTTTCAGAAAAAAATGGATTATTTGAATTTTCAGTTAAGAAAATTAATTTTGAACAAAAAAAAACAAATTTAAAAAAAAAATTAAAGTTTTTACCACACAGAATTAATTTTTAACCAAGTAGTTCAATTTTCAAAGAAGTAGCTGAATTTTGGACCAAAAAGATGAATTTTCAACAAAACAGTTGAATTTTAAACCAAAAGACATGAATTCTGAACCAAAAATACAGTAGTAGACATGTCAATTTAAAACAATTAACCTTTAATCAAAAATAATTGAATTTCCGTATTGGTTTCTATTAACACAGTTTGCATTTTAAAAAGAAATCAAGAAAAAGAGGAGGTTTTTTAAAAATAAAGGAAAGAAGAGATGTTCGTAGGAAAAGGGGAAAAGCGCAAAATATTTTGAAAACGTTGTTTCGTTTTGTGCAGTTTGAAGAATAGCCACTGAAAAAAGACACTCAGTGACGCAAACAATAGCCTCTTCAACAGAGTTTTTAAAGAGAGTCTGCAGAAAAGATACTTTCAAACCTGAGATATTTCCGCAAGAGATACAAAATTACGATTATTTTACTACTTTTCAGGTATATTTATATTTTTAAACAAACCCATTTTTTAATTTTAATAAAGACTGAATTTATTTTAAATTGGACAGGCTATGCATACTGAAATCACAAAATCGTGTTAAGACAAAATATGCTGTTTTTCTATGTTGTTTCTTAAAGGATTTTAGATGACTCGTATTTTACCGTTTAAACAAAATTTTTTTTTGACTAAGTTACGAATATTAAAACTTTTGAAGATCGTGACGCATTTTACAAAAAAAAATTTCGTTGCCGTGTTCCTGAAAATCTTCAACCTTAATTTTCGCAACGAGGCCATCGTTTTATTTTTTCTTGATTTTTTTCCAAGTTGGTATTAATAGGATACATTTATCCAAAACCCGTTTATCTTGTGCCCGCGTCTTATAGAAGAGAAAATTTAGTTTATTTTAATGAAAAATAAAAATTCACATTTTTTCAATAACGAGACGATATTTGAAAAAAGTCAAGAGAGTCAAGTTGTTCCACTTGAAAATTTGTAAAAAAAAGTTTGCAAACACTTTTCGGAATTTGCGTATTTTTCTTGAAATTTTCGCTAAAAATTTAATAAAGTCGGTTATAATTGTCTTTTTCTTGTAAAAATATAATTTTCTAATACTTCGTAAAGAAATTTTTTTCAACCTATAGATTTACACATCAAATTTTTTTTACAAAATATTAGAAAATATAATTGTTTTAATTGTTTCAGTTAAATTCAATAAATAAAAATACAATTATAGTCCATTAAATTAAAATAAATAAAATAAAATTATATCAAAATAAACAATTAAATCGTTTTAATAGTTTGAATTTAATTTAATTAAGAAAAATACAATTATAGCCGACTTTTTAAATATTTTAGCGAACATTTTGAAAAAGAGGCGAAATAGAAAAAGGTTCTAAGAAACTTTTTTAAAATAATTTTTCAAGTGGCACAACAAAATAGTATGTCCCGAAACGATTTCGTGTTCAGCATGCATGCTTTACAGCCTTCCCGATTTGAAATGAATTCGGTCTAAATGTGATTTTATTTTGTTTTTAAATTTAAAAAAAGTAACATTTTTTATCTTAAGAGACTAAATATCCTTTTTCTCATACTAATAATATTAATCTTCGATTTACTGTATGAAAATAAAAATAATGTAGAAAGTTGTTTACTACTTTTTTTGTCAAAAAAAGATTTATTTTATTGGAAGTAAAGTTTTCTAAGATTCTTGGAAAAATCAGTCATATCTGTCACTAATTAAAATTCTGTCACTAATCTTGAATAAAAAAATGAAAAGGATTTTGTATTTTATTCAGGCTGAAAATCATATTTCCATTAAAACAGGCTTCAAAAAGAGTAAAAATTAATTTTTCGTCTTCTCATTTCTTTTAAAAATATGTTGTTTTAAATTTATTGAAATTGAGAAATTATTTTAAATTCATTTTAAAATTATCGAATTTCTTGCTGAAAAAATGATAAAATGTAAAATTAGAATTTAATTATGTTTAAATGCTAATCAATAATACTTCTTTTGGCTGCTGGTCTACACCACCTTTATTATAATTTCCAAATCATCAGTTCATCACTGAGAAGATTAAATTATATAATACATTAAAATATATCGTGAATGAATTTCGAATGATAATTTTTATTTTTTGTATAAGTTCCTTATTTTAAATTTTACTAAGGTTTTATTCTTATTAGTATTTGTATTATTTTTACTTCCTTATAGAGGAAGCTTTGTAATGGTAATATTTTCAAAAATTTTCAAATTCATTTAATTAAACCTTCCTCAATTTAAAAATGCCTAATACAATGTTCTAAGCAATTGTCCGGCTGTTTGTGTGTGTGCGTGGATGCGTGTGTGGATGTCACGCTTTTTTGTGAACACGATAACTAGAAAACGGTTGCAGATAAATTCATGAAATTTGAAGGGCTTATTTTCCTCACTAATATCTTGAAACTGGCCAAAGGATTTCTAAACATATTCATTGGATTTCTTTTAGCACTCAATAATATTTTAAAAATCGGTTTTTGATAGTGAAACTTTTTTCATTAACATAATTTAAAGTTGATGCAAGAATATAAAAGATTCCTTGATTCGAGACGAATCGATTGACCTATAATATTAATATATTTTATTAAAAAGTAGGGAAGTTATGGTAAATTATATATTTTGAAAATCGGTTTTTTATAGTAAAACTTTTTTCATTAACATAATTCAAAGTTGCTGCAAGAACAGAAAAGATATGTTTATTCAAGTCGAATCGATTGACCTATAATATTAATAAATTTTATTGGAGAGTAAGGAAGCTATGGTAATTTATAATATTTGAAAATACGGTTTTTTTATAGTGAAACTTTTTTCTTCAATATAATTCAAAGTTAATGCAAGAATATAAAAGATCCCTGGGCTGGAAACGAATCGATTGACCTATAATATTAATACATTTTATAAAAGAGTAGAGAAGTTAAGGTAATTTATATATTTTGAAAATCGGTTTTTTATAGTAACACTTTTTTCATTATCATAATACAAAGATGATGCAAGGACAGAAAAGATGTGTTCATTCACGTCCAATAGATTGACCTATAATATAATTATATATTTCATTAAAGAGTAAGAAAGTTATGGTAATTTATATATATTTTGAAAATCGGTTTTTTATAGTAAAACTTTTTCATTCTCATAATTCAAAGTTGATGCAAGAACAGAAAAGATGTGCCGATTCGATTCGAATCTATTGACCTATGATCTTAATACATTTTATTGAAGAGTAAGGAAGCCATGGCAATACATAATATTTGAAAATACGGTTTTTTATAGTGAAACTTTTTTCTTCAACATAATTCAAAGTTGATGCAAGGATATAAACGATTCCTTGACTCGAAACGAATCGATTGACCTATAATATTAATACATTTAATCAAAAAGTAGGGAAGTTATGGTAATTTATATATTTTGAGAATCGGTTTTTCATAGTAAAACTTTTTTCATTATCAAAATACAAAGTTGATGCAAGAACAGAAAAGATGTGTTGATTCACGTCCAATCGCTTGACCTATAAGATTAATACATTTTATTCAAGAGTAGGGAAGTTATGGTAATTTATATATTTTGAAAATCGGTTTTTATAGTAAAACTTTGTTCATTATCATAATTCAAAGTTGATGCAAGAACAGAAAAGATGTGCCGATTCGAGTCGAATCGATTGACCTATGATCTTAATACATTTTATTGAAGAGTAAGGAAGCCATGGCAATGCATAATATTTGAAAATACGGTTTTTTATAGTGAAACTTTTTTCTTCAACATAATACAAAGTTGATGCAAGGATATAAAAGATTCCTTGACTCGAAACGAATCGATTGAGCTATAATATTAATACATTTAATCAAAGAGTAGGGAAGTTATGGTAATTTATATATTTTGAGAATCGGTTTTTCATAGTAAAACTTTTTTCATTATCATAATACAAAGTTGATGCAAGAACAGAAAAGATGTGTTGATTCACGTCCAATCGATTGACCTATAATATTAATACATTTTATTCAAGAGTAGGGAAGTTATGGTAAATTATATATTTTGAAAATCGGTTTTTTATAGTAAAACTTTCTTCGTTAACATAATTCAAAGTTGATGCAAGAACAGAAAAGATGTGTTGATTAGAGTCGAATCGATTGACCTATAATATTAATACATTTTATTAAAGAGGAAGGGAGCTATGGTAATGCATAATATTTGAAAATACGGTTTTTTATAGTGAAACTTTTTTCTTTAACATAATTCAAAGTTGATGCAAGAATATAAAAGATCCCTTGGTTCGAAACGAATCGATTGACCTATAATATTAATACATTTTATTAAAGAGTAGGGAAGTTATGGTAATTTATATATTTTGAAAATCGGTTTTTTATAGTAAAAGTTTTTTCATTATCATAATTCAAAGTTGATGCAGGAACAGAAAAGATGTGTTGATTCGAGTCGCATCGATTGACCTATAATAATAATACATTTTATTGAAGAGTAAGGAAGCTATGGTAATGCATAATATTTGAAAATACGGTTTTTCATAGTAAAACTTTTTTCTGCAACATAATTCAAAGTTGATGCAAGGATATAAAAGATTCCTTGGTTCGAGGCCAATAGATTGACCTACAATATTAATACATTTTTTTTGAATAGTAAGGAAGCTATGGTAATGCATAATATTTGAAAACAGGATTTTTTAGAGTAAAACTTTTTTCACTAACATAATTCAAAATTGATGCAAGAACGGAAAAGATTCCTTGATTCAAGACAAATCGATTGATCTATAATATTAATACACTTTATTCGAGATTAAGGAAGTTATGCTCATTTATAATATTTGAGTATTCTGTTTCGAACAGAAAAAGTTTTTTCATTGACATAATTAAAAGCTGACGCATGAATAGAAAAGACTTTTTGATCCTAAGTTTTCAAATAGAGTAATTCTGAAAAATTTTGGTGAAGAAATCATAAAGCTGGGAAAGGGATAGGGTGCGACAGAACTTTTCCCATCTCTTTTCCAGCTCGAAAAATTATCATTTCGAATACAAAATTTGATTTGTCTGATTTGTCTTTGGATTAAAAATTTGTGTCTATTATTTTGTAGTTTTGCATTTTTTGTACATTTCTATTTTTAAATTGATCAAAATGAAGACTTTGGTTTGTCTATTATTGAAAGAAATAACTAATGCTTCCTCTATGAGGAAGCAAATGAGATCGAATCACAGCTATTTATTATTTTTTATCATTTAAAATTTAGTATCTACCTCGTAGATTTTCTTTTCTCTGAATAGCTTGTATCTTCTGCCATCCTTCTCCAGATTGTGTTCAATCGTTAAATTAAATTAGAAGTTTAAGCTAAACAGATTTAACGTTAAATTAAACGTTTAATCCAAATAATCTTTGGCAGTCGAGCTCTGTCACTAAAGGGCTGTCACAAGTGACGTTTCTCGATCGTTTTCGAGGACCTCGTTCGATGTCGTTCGAAAAATGAGACGATACGATTCTAAATTTAACAGATGAATACACGAGATGATAGTTTGCAAAAAAGGGGCTGATAACGAACGACATCAAGCGAAACAGTTGAATTTCTCCTATCGGCCTGAATCACTAGGAATGAAGGCACTACTTAAGAATTAATTTACCCCTCAGCAGAAAAAAAATGCAGAAGGAATCTAAATTGCGAAGAAGACTGAGTGCTCGTTTCTTTTGTCGGTAAGAGATTCACGAGCGCAAATCGCTTAGGCTGGCCATAAAGCGCTAGACTCCTTGAAACTGAGATCCTTACAAGTCGGATCTTCCTGCAAGGATTATTTCTCCTGTCTGGTGCAACGAACTAACTTTTTGAGAGTTGGCATCGCAAGTGGAAGGGAAAAAGGGATGAAAGGGGTTAAAGGGGTTAAAGGGGTGAAAGGAGAGAAAAGCGAACTGCGGGCTCTGCAGCTGGAACAGGCATACTTATCTGGAATGGAATCCAAGCCGGGAGTTGGAGCTCCCAAACTACTCTTCAAATGCGAAGCACGGAACAAAGCTATACAGCTTCGCGAAGTGTAGTGTTCATTAGCCTTCCCATGCGGTCCAAATGCTTTCTTAAACGACGAAGTAGTCAAGTTTTCAGAAAAAAAATCGTTGAAGAGACGCCAGTTTTCGCGCGATCGGCGCCAGCAAAAATAAAGTAAAATTAGATCAAAATAATTTAAGAAACTGTTATAAGTTGCAGCTAATCGAGAAACTTTACACACGTTTCTTTATTCCTTGTGAGGGTATTGGACCCGAAAATGTAGATGAATAAATATCAATAAGGACAGCAGACTTCACGGCTCAAAATGCTCTCAAAAGAGGGCAAACAGGGTAATTTTTTAATGAAAATAGGGAGATAAATTCTTGTAAATAAAATTAATGTGGATACCATATTAAATTCGCCATGAAACGCTTCAAATTCCTAAGTTTCTGAGTCAAAGTGTATTTTATTCTAAAGAAAATAGTTAAATTTTCAACCAAAAAAGATTTTCTACCGTAAAGGATGAATTTTCAGCCCAAAAAGTTGAATTTTTAACAAGAAAGGTAATTTGCACTTAAGAAAGATTCTTTTCACACTAAATATTTGATTTTTCAACAACAAAAAATTACTTTTGACCAAACAGTTGAATTTACAACCAAATACTTTAACTTTTAAGCAAAAAACGAGTTTTCAACAAAATGTTTAATTTTCAAAACAGAGATTACCTTTCTACCATTAAAGATTAATTTTGAATCCAAGAGGACGATTTTTAAACCAAACAGTTCAATTTTCACCACCATAATCAAATTTTTAACACAATAGTTGAATTTTCAGCCAAACAGTTAAATTAAAAATCAAATAGTTGAACTTTCAAGTCAAAGAGACGAATTTTGAAGAAAATTGTTTACAATTTTCACTAAACAGTTAAATTTTTAAGTCAAAATGTCGACATTTTAAGAATACAGTTGATTTAAAAAAAAAAGTCTAATTTCGACCATGAAAGATAAATTTTCAAACGGTCAAATTCTCAAACAAAAAATATCACAATTAAACCAAAAATAGTTTTACTTGCAACCAAATAGTAGAATTTTTAAGACAAAACAACGAATTTTTATAAAGAAAGTTGAAATTTCAATCCGAAAAGTTGAATCCTCAACAAGAAAGTTCATTTTCTACCCAGAAAGATAACTTTTCTACCAAAAAGGTGGATTTTCAAGTAAAAAAAGACGATATTTTTACAAAGCAGTTGAATTTTCAATCCAAAAGTATGAATTTTCAACAAAAAAAGTTAATTGTCTAGCCAATAGTTAAATTTTCAATCAAATAGTGGAATTTTCTACCAAAATAGTTAAATATTTAACCATAAAGATGAATTTTTAACTAAGAAGATTAATTTTCTACCAAAAAAAAAACGAAATTTCAACAAGATACAAGAATTCTGAAGGAAGTTTCTACGATAAAATTGAATTCTCTACCCAAAAATATGAATTTTCAAATAAAATTCATTTTCAACTAAATAGTTTAATTTTCCAGCGAATAGTTAAATTTCGGACTAAAACGATGAATTTTTAACTGAAAAAGTGAATTTCAAAAAAAGTGGTTGAACTCTTATGAAAATAGTTAATTTTTTCAACCAAGAAAGACGAATTTTTAATAAAATGCATAAATTTTCAACATAACAATTGAACTTTCAACCAAAGAGATGAATTTTCAACCCAAAAATATGAATTTTCGGCCAAGAAGTTTAACTTTCCACAAAAAAAAAAAACAAAATTTCAATAAGATACAAAGATACAAAAAATATGAAATTTTTACCAAAAGAGATGAATTTTCAAACCAAAAAAATGAATTTGCTACGATACAATCGAAGTTTCAACCCAAAAAAATGAATTTTTAACAAAAAAGTTTGTTTTCAACCAAATAGTTTAATTTTTTACTGAAAAGTTAAATTTTCTACTGAAATGATGAATCTTCAACCAACAGAAAAAATACATTTTCAAAAAAGTAGTTTAACTTTGAACCAAAAAAATGAATTTGCTACGATACAATTGAATTTTCAAGCCAAAAACATGAATTCTTTACAAAAAAGTTGTTTTTTAACCAAATAGCTTAATTTTTTACTGAAAAGTTGAATTTTTAACTAAAATGATGAATCTTCATCCAACAGAAAAAATACATTTTTTAAGAAGTAGCTCAACTTTCAACCAAAAAGTTGAATTTTTAACCAAAAAAAGACAAATTTTCATTGAAATAAATTAGATTTTCATCAAATAGTTGACTTTCCAATTAGAAAAGATCAATTTGTAACTAAAATGTTCAATTTTGAACTAAAAACGGTTTTTCATCAAAAGAGATGAATTTTCAACCAAAAAAGACGAATTTTCAACAAGAAAGTTAATTTTCATTTAAGGAAGGTGAATTTTGCCCTTCTTCAATGAAAAAGGTGAATTTTTAACTAAAATTATGAAGGTGAAACAAAAAAGAAAAGAATTTTTAACAAATTGGTTCTGCAAAAATGGGGAAAATAGGGGAATAGGGAAAAGAGTGTGAAGCAAGATGTCCTAAAAAATGCAATGCTTTTTGTTTCAATCACACAATCCCTAAACTTGTTTTATTTGCTGAAAAAATAAATTGGTATTTTTGTTATATTGAAAAAAAAAATTTTTAACGTGGTCCAGGGGCATAAACCACCCTAATGATTTTAAAAGTATTTATTAACGGAAATTTCCGTAAAAATAATATTTGCCGAGCAGGGAAAAAAACTTTTTTCAATATGACTACAAATATTACCCCTAATCGTGAAAAACTTGCCTTTATAGGGGTTGAATTTTAAAATATATTTTTCAATTTCCTATATCGTACAAAGAAATTAAGGTATACCCCTATCCAAAGAATTCTGTGTCAAATTTTCAAAATTCACGATTTGATATTTTAAACCCATTAAAAGGTAGTTTTTCAAACGTAGGGGTAGTATTTTAGTTCTAATTAGGTCAATTTTGATTTTGTGGGCATCCAGTATCATCTGTTGTATTTTATGCAAAACATTTATTATTTTACGGAAATTAACATTAATTAATAGTAGTTATAATCATTTTGGGGCTGTTCAAGGTCACAGGAGTGCGGTTTAAACTTTTTTTATAAAAAATTACTCATTTACTTTTTCACCAAATGGAAAAAGTTTACGAAGTGCGTGATCCAAAAAAAGATTCGGTTTTTTTAGGAGACCTTAGAGTGTGAAGTCTGGGACAGAATACAAGTATCGAAGATATTAAATACTTTGATAATTCAAAATTCTCTACCATTTAACAAAAAATGGAAAATAATGAGGTGGAAAAATTGGTAACTTCTCTAAACTGAAGTACAGTGGAAATATCGAAATAGGGTGGTTTTTCCCATTACCATGTATGCTGATTTCGAGCGTGCGAGAGTAATTCAAGCGTGATTCATCATAGTTAAAAGCCATGTCCGAGTGGTGAAGAGGTTTTCGAGCCAGAAAAAAGTGGAGGTGAATGGATATGAGGCGGACAGAAATGAAAGCTGCAAATGAAAAATGAAACATCTGAAATGAATGCACGGAAGATCCATGGGAAAATGCAGGCAGGACAAGCGATATCCAACCTGACGCATGATGTTGGCGAGAACCATGTCCAACCTGACGGAATGAGCTTTAAACGAACACGTGTGCAAAAAGTAAAGAAGAAAAGTATTCCACCGCATTGCACCAGATCATTTTGAATAAGAAATATAAGAAGAAAAAGGATTCTTCAAAGGAAAAAAATTTATACAGACCTCGGAATCACTTTAGAGATAAAAAATAGTGTGAATAGTGTCACAAATTTGAAACAATAATGTTAAAATAATTATCCTTCTAGAAATCCTTGATGTCAGATTTTAGAAGGATTTTACTACTCACATACATGTATGGCAGACTTTAAATTCCTTATACTACTCGATATCCTTCAAGCCTGATTCAAGATGATTCATACTACTTATCTGGCTGACTTCAAATTTGGAATACTAGTTGCTATTCTACTTGATTTATGGCACTTTTGTGACTAATTAAGAAGTGACTTATACTACCTAATGAATTATCGAAAGACTTCCATTGAAAAAAGATGCCTAGATGAAACTATATATAAAAAGAAAGTGTAGATAGTCAGGGTGGCGATTCGGCGGACGATTTCAAATTCCCGGTCATTTCCCGGTTTTCGCCGGTCAAGTTTTGCAATTTTCCCGGTCAACTCAAAGTAACATATTTATATTTGCCGCAAAACGCAAATATGTATTTTAATTCATGACGTTCCTTCTAAACTTCTTTTAACACAACAGAGCAAAACGTTGCAAAATAAATGAATTTTGAAAAAAATACTTAAATTTTCCACTAAAAAATATCAATTTTTTACAAAAAAATGGAATAGTTAAACTTTCAGTTGAAAAAATTAATTTTCAACAAATAAACGGATTTTCAACAAAATAGTTCAATTTTCAACCAAAGTGATGAATTTTCAAATCAAATTATGAATCTTTATCTGGGATAGTTAAATTTCAAACAAAAAAGATAAATTTTCAACTAAAATGATGAATATTTAACTGGAACACTCGAATTTTCAACCAAAAATACGTATTTTTAAAGAAGATTACATTTTAAATAAAAAGATTAATTTTCTACCCAAAAATACAATTTTCAACCAAATACATTAACGTTTAAAGAAAGGTTTGAGGTTTTAATAAAAAGAAGACAAATTTTCAACCAAATCGTTAAATTTTGAACTGAAAAAATAATAATTTTCAATCGAAAATGGAATAGTAACATTTTTAGTTAAAAAAATTATTTGTAAACCAAACATAAGAGTTTTCAACTAAAACAATGAATCTTTAACTGAAATAGTTCAATTTTCAAACCAAAAAATTATTTTTTACTAAAAAAAGATCAATTGTCAACCAAAACTTTAATAATTAAATTTCAAGATAAAAAAATTAATGTTTAACCAAACAGATGAATTTTCAACAACAGCTATGGAATCTTCAATTGGAATAAGTTAAATTTTCAGTTAAAAAAATTAGTTTCAACAAAAAAAAACTAACTTTTAACAACAACAAAAACTAACTTTCAAAATAATAGTTACATTTTCTAACAAAGTGATAAATTTTCAAATAAAATTGTAAATATTTAACTGCAATAGTTGAATTTCAAACCAGAAAGATGAATTTTTAACTGAAATGATGAATCATTAACTAGAATAATTGAATTTTTGACTAAAAAGATTAATTTTCAATCAAGAAGATTAATTTCTACCAAAAAAGACGAATTTTCAACTAACAAAGATAATTTTTCAACCAAAAATTGAATAATCGAATTTTTAGTCAAAAATGAATGTTCAACCAAAGACATGAAT
>CAKNYM010053000.1:238442-278023 GCA_932195095.1 Andricus curvator
GGTTAGAGCACCTAACCGGAAATCAGTTAATCTGGTGTTCGAATCCCAGCGAAGTGAAAGGAAAAGATCTTCTTTCCTGAATAAATTTAATTTCAAAAAATTTTAATTTATAATTCCATCTAGCCTGAGGACCTTAAATATTTTCTGTATTAGAGGATATAACTTTGATCGATATTGTAGATTTTCCATTTTCACAGTAGTGTGAAAGGATTTCTCTTTGAATCGATCGTTACCATCTCCGATGATAATACAGATTCCTAGTAAAAATTGATTTGTATATAACATCTTGCATAATAAAGCGTATTTCAGAAAAAAGGATTCTTCCTCCGATCTCTCTAGTAGCTCAATTGTTAGAGCACCTGACCGGAAATCAGTTGATCTGGTACTCGAATCCCAGCGGAGTGGAAGAAGATCTTTTTTCTGAATAAATTTAATTTCAATATATTCTTTTAAACTTTTGACTACTTCCGGCGGCAGGGTCGCGACCCTGCACAGTTGGAAAAAATGACTTTTTTGGTTCAAAATAACGTACAGCCCATAAATATTGACGGATTTGGACAGAAAAGATTAAAAAAAAAAGCTGATAAGATGTATAAAAAAGTTTTAGAGCCTGGTTTTTGAATTAGGCTTTCAATTTTTTTATAAATAAACAAATACGACCAAAAAAATGGAAATTTTTTTATTTTGAGGTTCACGGTGCTCGTCAATAACAGGAAAATTCTTGAAATCGCCCGAGTATCATAGAGTAACATTAGTTAAAGATGTCCCGAAATTATATAATAAACAAAAAAAATTGTTATAAACAAATTATTTGTTGAAAGAATGTTTTCTACGATTTTCCATAATTTTACATTTTTAAATATATATTAAAAGAACTTTGAATAAAAACAATTTGAAGATGAAGAAATTTCTTCTTGAGATTATTATTGGAAATATTAAAAACAAATTTCATAAACAAATGCATTAATCAGGCATTTTTCGACAGAAAAATTCGTTTTTTTCCATGTCATTTTTTTTAATTAGAATCTTTATGATAATTTCAGCAAAATACATCATTTCTTGATTAATTTCATGATTTTTTAAACAAATTTAATAAACAAATGCATTATTCGGGCATTTGGCGGCAGAAAAATTCGGGTTTTTTTTCAATGCCAGTCCTTTCATTTGGGAACTTCATGACATTTTCAGCAACATTCATAATTTGTTGATCAATTTTATGATTTTTTGAAACAAATTTAACAAACAAAATGCATTAATCAGACATTTGTCGACAGAAAAATTCGTTTTTTCCCATGCCAGTCTTTTTAATTGGGAACTTCATGATAATTTTAGCAAAATACATGATTGGTTGATACATTTTATTTATTTTTTAAACAAATTTAATAAACAAATGCATTATTCGATGCAAATTTTTTTTTTCGAAGTCAGTCTTTTTCATTGGGAACTTAATGATAATTTCTTTAACACTCATACTGAGTTGATGAATTCTATGATGTTTTAAACAAATATAATGAACTGATGCATCATTTGGGTATTTGTCGACGAAAAAGTTTTTTTTCTTCAATCTCAGTCCTATCAGTTTAAATTTCTCATTATTTACATTCTTTTAATCAGTCTGCAACTTCAGGATCGAGTAGAATAACGTTTTTCTTCCACTTTTGTCTATCATACACTCTTTTTGGATCAGTGGAAATCAACATGTTGCCATCGACAGATGCCCAAATAATTCCTTTTTTTTCAATTTGTTTAAAAAAACATAAAATTTATCAAATAATTATGAATTTTGCTGAAATTATCTTGGAGTTTCCAATTAAAAAGACTGACATCGAAAAAAGAAAAATTTTTCCGTGCACAGATGCCCGCATGATGCATTTGTTTGTTAAATTTGTTCAAAAAAGTCATAAGACTTATCAACTCATCATGAATGTTGCTGAGTTTATTATGAAGATCCCAATTAAAAAGTCTGACACTGAAAAAAAAATAATTTTTTCGTCGACAGATGCCCCAATAATGCATTTTTTATTAAGATTAATTATGAAATTGATCAAAAAGTTATGAATTTTCCTGAAATTATAATGAAGTTCCCAATTTAAAAAGTTGACATCGAAAAAAAGTAATTTTTCTGTCGACAAATGCCTGATTAATTCATTTGTTTATCAAATTTGTCTAAAAAATCATGAAATTTATTAACTAATTATGAATGTTGCTCAAATTCTAATGAAGTTCCCAAATGAAAGGACTGGTATTAAAAAAAATAATAATTTTTCTGCCGACAAATGCCCGAATAATACATTTGTTTATTAAATTTGTTTTAAAAATTCATGACATTTATCAACAAATTATGAATTTTGATAAAATCATCATAAAGTTCCTAATATAAAAAAATGACATGGAAAAAAAACGAATTTTTCTGTCGAAAAATGCCTGATCAATGCATTTGTTTATTAAATTTGTTTATAATATTAACAATAATAGACTCAAGAATAAATGTCTTCATTTTTATATTGTTATTATCCAAAGTTCTTTCAATATAACTTCAAAAAACGTAACATTATGGAAAATCCTAGAAAACACTTTTTCAACAAATAATTTGTTTATATAAATTTTGTTTGTTTATTATATAATATTGGAACATTTTCAACTAATGTTACTCTATGAAATTTAGGCAAATTCAACAATTTTCCTGTTATTGACGAGCACCAGGAACCTCGAATAGAAAAAATGGCGATTTTTTCCGTCATATTTGTTTATTTATAAAAAAAATGAGAGCCTTATTTAAAAATCAGGCTCAAAAACTCTCTTAGAAATCTTATCAGCTTTTAAAAAAAAAAAATTTTGTCCGAATCGGTCGATATTTGTGGGCTGTACTTTATTTTGAACCAAAAAAGTCACTTTTTTCACAGTGTGCCCTGTGACTGTGTGTGACGCGGCAGGCGACCGGTCCACAGTGGGCTGAATCGGGAATTTACTATTCAAAATCACCTGCAGCCTACAATTCTTAACCGATTTTTAAATTTTTTGTTTAGAAGTGATCAGAAATAGTTGCATAAGAGCGTCTATGGATTAGATTATTTAATTTTCATCATTTTCTATTTTTTATATAAATAAACAAAGAGCGAAAATGAGACATTTTTTAATTATTATTTTTTATCTTCAAATAAATAACTTAATCAATCCCATTTTCGATGAAAATGAATGTCGAAGTATCTACAAAATATGAATAATTAGCAGGATATCGAATCTGATTGTTATAAACAAATTATATTAACAAAATGTCAACATCATTGCAATTTTGCTTGCAAAGTATATTTTTGTGAGTTGAAATTGCTTTATTTTATCGACAAGATCATATTTGTTCATGAAAATTGATTGTGTGGTATAATTTTTTAAATTTATAAATAAATTCTATAAACAAATGTATAGTTTAGGCATTTATTGGCAGAAAGTAATCGTTTTTCTTTCTTATTACCTTTAAATCATATTAGTGGTAATATTTAGTGATAAAGATTGGTCATTCGTTATTATTTGTTTATTTTATGAACAAATTTTATAAATTTTTGAGTACAATTTTCAACATCAAAATACGTATTTTCAACGAAAGATTAATTTTCTACCAAATTAGTTGAATTTTCAACCAAATAATGAAATTTTCCCCCAAATAGTAGAATTTTTATCAAAAGAGATGAATTCTGATCCAAAAATATAATAGTAAAATTTTCAATCAAAAACGCCTAGTTTAAAAAAATGCGCATAAAAGTGTTTATTTAATTGAAGAAATTATTAGAATGTAAAAAGAACATACGGTTTCTATAAATTGTGCAAATTTCTAAAATTGTATGAATATAATCGGCCAATTGTACCAATTTTAATGTCGTACTTAATGGAAGAAAAGGTGACGTAATTGAAGGTTCCTACTTTCCAAATGAATGAATGGAACGGCTACAGAGAAGATGAATTAAAGATAGGATATTTTAGAAACGAAAATGTGAGTAAAAAGGGAAATAAGTAAGGTGCGATAAATAAGAAAAGCGTCAACTTTGAGAGTCAATTGGATGAGCATAATATGCTAGAAAGAAGCATAGATCAAGTTTCTTAAGGAAGCGAGTGGTAAACGTTTCTCCTTTTCATTTCCTACGACTTTTGAACGTGTCTGCAACGTACAAGGGCGGACATTGTGAGGATTTAATCGCCTTCCTTTTCCGATTCCAGCTGGTATAAATCACGAGGAAACATAAATAACATTTCCACGCTGGAGAATGCTTTACGAGTGAATGGGGCAGGGGTAAAGGTAGAGAAGGGTAAGAGACGTGATATATCGAGGTGCCAGAATATAGTTTCTCCTCGTCTTTAATGAACCCTAAATTCCCTTCAAGATACAACAGGTTCAAGTCATTTCAAGACCCAAATAACATATTTGAAACTGAAAAAAAGTATATAAAAAAAAAGAATTCTAAAACCAGAAACTAAAAAATGGTTTAACAGATTGGCCGCAAAACTTCATTTTTAAAATTCCCTGATTTTTCTCTGTCTAATTTGTCAATTTCTCTGAAAATTAATATTCAAAAACCAGCATTTCAATAATGTCACATTCCTTCATATGATTTTTCATAAATGGGATAAAACAATTTCAGATTCAAATTTGAAAATTAAAAAATAGTTTTTTTTTCACCAAAAAAGAATCCACTTTTCTACCATAAAATATGAATTTTCAATCCGAAAAGACGTATTTTCAACAAAAAAGTTCAATTTTCAACGAAGAAAAATGACTTGAATTGAATGTTCACCCAAATAATTAAATTTACAAGGGAATAATAATGAAATTTACAACAAAATATTTAAATTTTTGACCTGAAAATATTAATTTTCAACTAAGCAGATGAATTTTCAACAACGATAAAATTAATTATCAACCAAACAGTTGCATTTGAAACCAAATATTGGAATTTTCTAGCAAAAGGGACGAAATTTTGAACAATATAGTAGAATTTTCAACCTAATTTTAAATGAAGCAGAATAATTTATATAAAAAAAAATTATTTCTAACAGAATAGTACAATCTTCGACCAATAAAATTAATTTTTAACAAAGCAGATGAACTTCTGAGCAAGTAGTTGAATTTTCAAACCAAACGAACAAATTTTCAACAAAAGAGTTTAATTTTTTATTAAAACAGATTTTCTAGTCAGGAGAAAAATAAATTTTAAACAAATTATTGAATTTTCAATCCAAAGTACCAATTTTCAGCAAAACAGTTGAATTTTCGACTGAAAAAGATGATTTTTCAACAAAATTTTCAACCAAATGGTTTTTTTTCTTTTTTTTCAATTTTCTAACAAAAAAGATTACACTTCAACAAAAAACAGTTGCGATTTCAATCAAACACTTGAATTTTCAAGTTTAAAGATCGAATGTTTTAAAAAATAGTTAACATTTGAACCCGAAAAGATAAATTAATAAAAATTATTTTCAATCAAGAAAAGATGAATTTTCAACAAAATAACTGCATTTTCAACAAAAATTAATTCATTTTTAACTAAATGTTACAACTACAGTCAAATAGTTGAACTTTAAAACGGAAGAGAAAATGAATTTTCAACCAAATGGTCGAATTTTTAATCACAAAAGATTAAACTTAAAAAAATTTTTTTTGAATTGTCAACCAACTTTTTTTTAGAAGACAGGTGATTCGAAACAAAAAATTTAACGTAATAGTTACATTTTCAACGACAAAATGACATTTTTAATAAAATGGTTCATTTTGAACCTTCAAAATATAAACTGCAACCAAACATGTGAAAGTTAAATTATCAGCAAAAAAAATCATTTTTAACCAAAAAAAATGAATTTTCAATAAAACAGTCCCATTTTCAACCAAAGAAATGACTTTTGAACTAAAATGTTTTTTTTTTTTTTCAATGAAAAAGTTCATTTTTACCAAAAGAGTTGGAAAAAATGTAATAGTTATATTTTTCAGTAATAACAAAGTATTTAATAAAAAAAAAACAAATTCCCAACAAAATAGTTCAATTTTGAACGATTTTTCAATCAAGAAATAAAGAAAAATGTATCCAAATTGTTAAACTTTTAAGCTAAAGAAAATTTTTCTGTACAACAGTTGAATTTTCAATCTGAAAATATGACTTTTTAAAAAAATTAATATTTAACAAAATAGTTAAAATTTTAACCAAGAAAATCAATTTTCAAATAAAATTATGAATCTTCAACCGGAATAGTTAAATTTACTGTAAAAAATTAATTTTTAAGCAAAAGAAAAACGAATATTAATCCAAAGAGATGAGTTTTCAACTAAAATAATGAGTCATAAAAAAATTGATTTTTTGACAAAGTGTTTCAAAATTCAAACAAGTAGTTCAATTTTCATTAAAAAAACATACATTTTCAACGAAAAATGTAATAGTAGATATTTTAATCGAAAAATATTCAAATTTTAAATGAAAAACAGTTAAATTCAACCAAGAACGATGAATTTTCCAAAAAAAGTCGAAACCTCAACTAAAAAATGATTAATTTTGAACCAAAAAGTTGAATTTTTATGTACAAAAGATGAAATTTCTACTACAGCAGATGAATTTTCAATTAAAAAAGACGAATTTTCAAGAAAATGTTTGAATTTTCAACTAACCAAGATTTCAGTTCGATTTTTAAAATATGAATTTTCAACAAAAGGTTAATTATCCAACAAAATAGTTTAACTTTGAACCTGAAAAGACGAATTTTTAACAAAATAGTTGAATTTTCAACAAAAAAAGAGAACTTTTTAACTAAATTGTTGAATTTTCAACCAAATAATACAATTTTTAACTAAAAATATAATCGTCAGGAGAAAGTACCCTAAAAAAAGGAATAGAAATAGAAATACAAGGCAAATAAATTACTAACAAGAATATTATATCAGGATGACCACAAAATTAAATTTTCAAAATTTCCTACTTTTTTCCGATAAATTTGTTATTTTCCCTGACCATTAATATTCAAAGACCAGAATATTAATCTTGTAACATTTTCAATACAGAATTCCAGACTATTCCCTGATTTCCAGGTTTTTCCTGATTTCAAAGATCGGAAGGAAATCAAATATAAAAGAAAATATCTCAAAAGAGATTTAATGTGAAATAAAATACTTGAAGGCTTTTAAAATCCCTTAAAATCCTTGGAATCCATAGAAATCTTATAAAATTCCATAGAACCTTCTAAAATATCCTAAACCCTTTTGAAATTTTTTGTAATATCTTTTGAAATTTCTTGAAATTTTTTAACCTTATGAAAATTCCTGAGAATCTTTTAAAATACCTTCGAATATTTCAAATCCATTGAAATATTTTGAAATCCCTTAAAATTATTGAACTCAATCAAAAATTTTTCAGAATATTTTTAAATACCCGAAAATATTTTAAATCCTTCGAAGTCTTTTGAAATCCCCTGAAACTTTTTGAAAATTTTGAAAATTCTTTGAAATTTTTTTAAATGCCATAAAATCTGCAAAATCTTTTGGAATCCCTTCGATCTATTAAAATCTACTCGAAACTCCTTGAAATCTTTTTGAAATAACCTAAAATATTTCTTATAGTTTGAAATATTTTGAAATTCCTTGAAACCTTTTAAAGATCTTGAAAATTCTTGGAAATTTTTTTATTTTTTTGCCATAAAATCTTCAAAATCCTTTGGAATATCTTCAAGTTATTGAAATCTACTTAAAATTTCTTTTATTTTTTTTAATACCCTAATATATTTCTAATCTTTGACATCTTTTAAAATTTCTTAAGACTTTTTATAGCTCTTTAAATATTTTATAAATACTGGAGAACCTTAATACTCCTTTGAAATCTGTTCAAAAATTTAGGAATCTTTTAAATTACCCATACATATTTCAAAGGAACTAAAGACAATTCGAAAATCGGTATAGACCTAAATTCAATATTTTTAAAAAAGTCACTTAAAAGTGATTTGAGAAAAAAAAGTGACTAAAAGTGACTGTGTGGCAGCCTTGAATATTATTGGCAGTTACTTATTGCCAACGGCAATACCACGCTGAAAAAACCAGTTCTCGTCAGATCACTGAAGTTAAGCAGCGTTGGGCGCGGTTAGTACTTGGATGGGTGACCATTCGAGAATACTGCGTGCTGTTGGCCCACCGTGGGTGTGGTGAGCCCACACTTGTAGTAATTATTTACTAAAAGAAACTATCCACCTAGAAACACTACCCGAATCGGGTAGTGTCACGCCTACCCTGAAAGGGAAATGGCTTAATGGTATACTTAAAGTGCTTGTTACAGAAATTCTCTGACATTTACGATTTTTTCGAAATTGCTGACCTAAATTACAAAATTTTGAAAATTCTAGAATGTACTTCCAGCAGATTTTTAAGATTTGAAGAAAATTAAATATAAGAGAAAATATCTCGAGAGAGATAAAATAATAAAAATGCGATATAAAATGCAATACTGAACCAGATTTTATCTCTTATAGCAACCCGCGATAGTAACATTCGAAATCAATTTGTTTTCTGCTCGGGTCGCAAATCGAATTGCCCCATCGGTTTCATCGTCACTACAATTTTTCTCCTTACGTGTCTCCAATATCCCGTCTGCGGCTCGTTTGAATGCATGGCGAAGCCCATAGGATCAGCATGGCATTTGCGGGAGCAACACGCAGGGATTTCCGGGCACGATTTATTCCCTGAGTATCGTCAGCTTACGCGTATTTCTCAAAAACGTCTCAGCAATGTCTTCTGTTATCGCTCGCTCCGTTTCCGAAATTGCGTGCCGTATATGTGACGTGGAACGAAGAAACCAGCCCTAGGATCGAAAATGAGTTTACGAGAGAAAAAATCAAAGTGAAAGGATTTTGATTGTGAAGCGATCGGGCCTTTTTAATCTATAGGGGAAATCTTCTTCATTCAGAATCAATAAAAACCGCAAAATTGATTTTTTGGTCCTAAGGCTGGTTTTTTCGTTCCACGTCACATATGTTCCGCAATTTTTATTCAAATCAACGTATTATTTCATTTTATTTATTTATTGATTTTAATTGAAAAAATATGAAATATTATCATTATTATACCATGAAGCAACAATTAGGCAACAAGAATTTTCAAAAACATTAGGCAACATTGCTCCGACCCAGGTTGCTGATCAATCTCTCTAGCGATCACCCCAAGTGAAGAGCCTCACAAAATTGTCATGCGTCGTTTCCCACTTGGGCCCATTAGTATCCAAGTATGCAAGTCCTTGATTGATTCTGCCATAACAATCTTGTCATCTGAGAAAGCTAACCCACGTACCTTCACTGTTTCGAGATCTACACCTTCTTCGTCAAAGAGGGCCGTTCTTAGACACTTATCCATAAATATGATAAATAGCCATGAGGACATAACGCATCCTTGTTTCACGCCTTGCATAATATCGAACCAGTCACTCAGTTTCCCATTTACTCTTACACTCGCTTTACTACCTGTATATATTGTTTTTATTGCTTGTAGGAGCCATCCATTGACTCCGTACTCTTTAAGGACTTCCCAAAGTTTACTTCTATTTACCTTGTCAAATGCTTTTTCTAGGTCAACAAATGCACAGAAAACTTTCTTTCCTACTCTTCAGCTTTTTTATGTGATCTGTCTTAAACTAAATATCTAATCTGTACGTGATCTTCCTGGCATAAATCAACTTTGGACTTCCCATGTCTTTACTTCTGTAATTTTCATCACCCTACGAATAAGAATTTTTGAGTATATTTTACTTCCGGCACTTAGTAAGCTGATACCTCTGTAATTACTGCAGCTGCTTTTATCTCCCTTTCTTTTGTATATTGGTATCATAATCGCTTTTCTCCAATCGCCTGAGTCTTCTCCCATCTCGATACATAAATTTATCAATTCGCACAACCTGTGAGGTATGTACTCGCTACTGTATTTAAGCATTTCAGCGCTAATACTGTCTGCACCAGCAGCCTTACCGTTTTTTAAGTTCTTAACGATATCTCTAACCTCAGTGGCGCAGACTTTTTAAATTGAGTTTTGTAATGCATTATGTTCTATGTCGCAGTTCTGTTGCCCTATATCTTCACCTCCTAATAATTATTTGAAAGAGTCTTTTAAAGCGTCTACTATCCCGTCTATGTCATATAGCATTTCACCTTTTCTGTTTCTCATGCTGACAAACTCTGTACTTTTAATTTCCTTTATCAGTTTAAATAATAGTTTCATAATTCCTTCAAAGCCGTTTTGTATTTTCTTCTCTTCTTCTGTTCTGATTTTATCTTTACTCTCCTTGACTAGTCGTTTAACTTTCCTATTTTTGTGTCTGTAATCGCTTTTAAGTCTATTTCTCTCCTCATCGCTAAGACCTGTGATGTTTAATGTTCTCTTGTACGCTTTTTTCTTTTCTTGCTGGGCTGCTTGAATTTAATCATTCCTCCACGAATCACCAGACTTTCTTCCTACCACTGCTGTACCACACACTTCTATTGCAGTTTTAACAATGATATCCCGTAACAAAGTCCACGCGCCCTCTATATCTTTATTGCTTACATATAAGCGCTTCCCAAGTTGCCCTATCTATGCGTTCGTTTAATCTATTTTGAAACGCTATTCGCACTTCCGGTTTCTGTAAATTTTCAATCTTTATTCGCGTTTGTTTAGTTTTTTTGTTGTTCTCTTCCTTCTCTGACTAGTTCTCTTAGTCTTTCATCCGCTATAACGAAGTCAATTACACTGCGGTTATTTCCTTCACCAGGTGTACGTGTGGATCATTTTTTGTCGAAACCAAGTATTGCTAATAAATAGGCCCTTTTATAAGTATAAGCTAACTAATTTTTCACCGTTATAATTTTTTCTTGTTGGATCCCCAAAATTACCTAACTGGGGCGTAGCACGCTATGATAAATAATCTTCTGATTCCTACCTTTATTCTAGCCCACAACAATCTGGGAGATACAAAATCATGATCTTTGAGATGCTGTCTTGCTTTTTCATTCATAATTAAACCGACCCCTTGACTACGATTTGATTCACTACCTACTCCTGACCATATTTCAAAACCGCCTTTCAACACCCCATTTTCTATGTTTCTACTTTCGCAACCCTTTTTCTTCGTCTCAGATACACATAGAATATCTAGTTTCCTTACGTGCATACTTTCTCGTAATTCTCTTATCTTAAGATCATTCGCCCCCCTAGCATTCCAGACACCCAGTGACCATTCATCGGCTGAAACTCGACCTTTACGTTTACCGTGTGTATGCATTTCGTCAATCAAAGTTTCAGTCCATTCCGAGGCTACTTTATTGTTTGTATTATTCATGTTTAGATTGTACACCCGACTACCACCTGTATGCGCGAAATTTATTTTGCGAGTCGAAATCATGCCCAAGTTAAGTAATGATTCATCGTACGGTGGAGAGTTTAGTTGTAACGTCAGTCCCACCAAAACTCCTGCTACTGTGTGGGGGGGGGGGTGAGGACAGAAGATGGAAAGCGAGAGTCTCAATTGGTTGGTGATTTATGCTGAGAAGCTCACCAGCCTTCAGCAGCGTTGTATTAGATAGGAGTTCATATGTTCCCGTCTGCCAATTCCCGGCCTACCTCTACGCAAGGAACCAAATCTACCGGGTGTCCAAAAAGTCCCGGGACGGCTGAATATTTCCTCAGGTAAGATATTTTTCAGGGCGGTCAAGGTCATTCTTGAATGAACTTTCAACAAGGAATTCAATGGTGACCTTTATTTTGATCTTGACCATGACCTTCACGGCCATTTCAAGGTCAAATTGACTTTTTTAAATGGGAACCTCTATTTTTGACCCCGGGAACTGAGAGAGCGGAAAATTTTACGTCCAGATTTACGTCCTTGACAAATCGAAAATTTGACCTGGAAAGGTCAGGGCAAGGTCAAACAACGTACAGCAGGATGACTCGACCAGCATGCATTTATGAAGAAAATGTGCAACGCAAGAGTGGTAGCATTTTATACTCCCGATCGATTGGTGACTTTGACCTTGTCTATGACCAGAACCTTCATCAGGACATTTTCTTCAAAAATGCATGCCAGTCGAGTCATCCTGCTGCACGTTGTTTGACCTTGCCCTGACCTTTCCAGGTCAAATTTTCGATTTGTCAAGGTCATATCTGTACGTAAAATTTTCCGCTCTCTCAGTTCCCGGGGTCAGAAATAGAGGTTCCCATTTAAAAAAATCAATTTGACCTTGAAATGACCGTGAAGGTCATGGTCAAGATCAAAATAAAGGTCACCATTGAATTCTTTGTTGAAAGTTCCTTTAAGAATGACCTTGAAAGCCCTGAAAAATATCTTACCTGAGGAAATATTCAGCCGTCCCGGGACTTTTTGGATACCCGTAGATTGAACATTCGGTCGGACTATTATCAAGACTCTGAAATCTTGAAAAGAAAAACTTCTAAAGTTTTGGAAGTACCTATAATAAGTATTTAAAATTCTTTGGAATGCTGTGAAATTTATGGATTTTTGTGAGTAGATTTTTGAGGGGTATTCAAAATATTATAAAATTCCGTGATATTTTGTGTTTCAAAACTGAGAAAGGAAAATAGTCCTGCGAAACATATATATACATACATATACAATACACATAAATATTTTCATCTATTTGAAGCAAAAATCGTTAAATGAAACTGTGCGAAATCCCCCCCCCCCCCCCTCCACCGGTAGGCATAAATATTTCAATTTTAAGAGATATCATCAATTTTCACCAAAAGAGCTTTAATTTTTTAATCTTCAGCCAGAATGCATGGAGTCAAGCAGGCGCCAAATGCCAACAAAAAAGGGTTTCGTAACCTATTAGGATGTTAATTAATTCTTAATAAAATCTTAAATAAAAAATTTTCAAAAATTATTTTTAAAAATTATTCTCCTTGAAAAAAAAATGAAAAATTGACTTTTTTGGTTCAAAATAACGTACAGCCGAACAAATATTAACCGATTCCGACGCAAAAAATTTTTTAAAAAGCTGATAAAATTTCAAAAAAAGGTTCTCGAGCCTGATTTTTTATTTAGTTTTTTAATAAGTTTTATAAATAAACAAATCTGACGAAGAAAATGGCAATTTTTTCTATTTGACATTCCGGGTACTCATCAATAATAGGAAAATTATTGTAATCACCTACGCTTTATAGATTTACATTACATAAAGATATTCCACCATGATACAATAAACAAACAAATTTTTTATACATAAATTATTTGCTAAAAATGTGTGTTATATAATTTTTAATAATTTTACGCTTTTAAGGCTATATTGCAAGAAATTTTTATGAAAACAATATTATAATGAAGAAAATTTCTCTTCAGATTTTTCTTGTTCATATTATAAACAAATTTATTTAATAAATGCCTTATTCAGGCGTTTGTCGACAGAAAAATTGGTTTTTTCGGTGTCAGTCTTTTAAATTAAGAACCTCATAATAATTATAGCTAAATTTATAATTTTTGCTGAATTTTATTATTCTGTTAAACAAATACAATAAACAAATGCATTTAATTAGTTTTTTTCCAATGCCACTCCTTTTAATTGGGTACTTCATGATAATTTCAGCAACATTCATAATTAGTACATCAATTTCATTTGATGTTTTAACAAATATAAGTAACACATGCATTATTCGGACACTTGTCGCTGGAAAAACTCTTTTTTCTTTAAATTATGTTGAAAAAAATAGAATTCATGAGCTAATCATGAATCTTGCTGAAATTATCATGAACTTCCCAATTAAAAGGACTGACATAAAAAAAAACAATTTTTCAGTCGACAGATGCCCGAATAATGCACTTGTTTATTAAAATTGTTTAAAAAAATCATTAAATAATCAAATCATTATGAATGTTGCTGAAATTATCATGAAGTTCCCAATTAAAAGGAGTGACATCGAAAAAAACTAAATTTTTCATCGACAGATGCCCGAACAATGCATTTGTTTATTAAATTTGTTTAAAAAAAAATAAAGTTCATTAAACAATCATTAATGCTTCTGACATTATCATGATGTTCTCAATTAGAAGGAATGGCATTGAAAAAAACTAATTAAATGCATTTGTTTATTAAATTTGTTTATATTATTAACAATAATAATCTTAAGAGAAATTTATTTTATTAAAATATTGTTTCCATCAAAACTTCTTGCAAATTATCTAAAATGATGGAAAACACATTTTTAACAAATAATTTGTCTATACATTTTTTTGTTTATTATATCATGATGACATATTTTCATCTTATGTAAATCTATGAAACCTTAGGCGATTACAACAATTTTCCTATTATTGACGAGCACCGGGAACGTCAAATAAAAAATGGCCATTTTTTCGTCATAATCGTTTATTTATAAAAAAAAATTAAAAAACTAAATAGTAAATCAGGCTCAAAAACTTGTCTTGAAATTTTATCAGCCTATTTTGGAATTTTTTCGTCCTAATCCGTCAATATCTGCGGGCTGTACGTCATTTTGAACCAAAAAAGTCATTTTTTTCTCACTGTGGGACGGTCGGACGGATGGACGGACAGACGGACGGACACATGACTGAAACTATAAGGGTTTCTACTTGGCGCTATGAAACAATAAGAAAAAGAACAGAAAAAAATTTCTTTAAATTTTGAAAAATTTCCTAAAATCTTGAAATTTCTTTGAAATCCCTTTAAATTATTGAAATCAATTGAAAAATCCTCAGAAACCTTCAAAATTCCTACAATCATTAAAATTCTTGAAAAAAATTCAACTTAATTGGCTAAAAATGCCACTTTTTGGTTGAAATATATATATATATATATATATATATTCATTTTCAAATTTCCTTGACTTCAATATAGAATCTTTTATAAATAGAATAAAAACAAATTTATTTTTTATTCATACATTTTTCGTTCATACATTTTTAATTTATTATTTTCAAGGCTACTACAGACTAATTTAATTTAAAAAAGGTAAAAAAGTGACCTATTTAAACAGGAAAAGTGACCAAAAGTCACTAATTTCTAACACCAAAAATGACTAAAAGTGGCTAATGTCCATCAATAATGTGACAAATTTTCTGTTCAATTTAAAAGAATTTGATTCATAAGACTTCAAAATATTTCAAGTTAAATTCAATAAAATTCAAATTAAGTGGAAATTTAACAAAAAAATCCATTCACTTCAGTAAAACTGGAGAGAATTTAGAGGAATTTGAGGAAAATGAGAAGAACTTGGTGAAATTTATGATAATTCAAGGTAAATTTAAAAAAAAACTGAATTGAAAGCAATGCTAGAAGATGGACAAATTTATTGAATTTAGTAAGTTTCAAATAAGTTTAAATAAATCTAATTAAGAGTATTTAAAAAATTGTAATAAATTCAAAATATTCAAAAGAATTCCACAGAATGCAAAAGAATTTAAAAAAATTCAGGAAAAATAATAAGAATGACTGAATTCCAAATAAATTCAAATTAATAGCAAAATCCATTAGAATATTATAAAATTTCGTGAAATTCTGTGAAGTTTGATGACATTTTCTAAAATCCTGTAGTTCTTTCGAATCTTCTGAAATCATTGTAATGCAAAAAAGTTTGAAATTCCTTGAAAATTTCTTAGAATTTTTACAAATAACCTAAAATATTTCAAATTCTTTGGGATCACTTCAAATTATTGAAATGAATTACAAATTCCTTAACGTTTTTAAGCATTCTCTAAAATCTTTCAAAATGCCCTAAAATATTGCAAATCTTTTAAAATCTCTCGCAATCCCTTCAATAATTTTAAAGCTTTTAAAAATTTGTTGAAATTTTGAAAAATATTTTAAAATATTCAAAATCTTCTGAAATACCTTGCGTTCATTAATATTTTGAAATCTTATGAAATCCCTTGACATTTTTTAGAGCTCTTGAAAATTCCTTCAAATTTTTAAAAATATCCTCAAACATTTAAAATTCTTTTAAACCCCTTAAAATTATTGAAATCAATTGGAAATTCCGGAAACCATTTAAAATATCCTAAAATCTTTAAAATCATTGGAAAACCCTTGAAATGCTTAAAAATCTTTAAAACCCTACCAAATTCCGCAATTATTATGAATACTTTTTTTGATATTCACTAAAATATGATCAAATTCCTTGAAATTACATAAAATATGATTATACTTCTTAAAATTCCTTCAAATTAATTAAAATACCTTAAGAGCTTTTGAAATCCCTTAATATTTTTATTCACTCAAGAATTACAATTTTTCGAAATTCTTGGCATTTTTTGAAAATCATATACAAAATGTTTAAATCCCTTAAAATAATTGAAATCCTTGGAAAACCCTTAAAAAATTTTTTTTTTCTTAAAAATGCCATCGAATCTCTAAAACTACAATACAATATTTCAAATCACATTAATTTACAGAAATTAATTGAAAATTCCTTGGAACTTTTTGAAAATGTCCTAACATATTTTAAAACATTAAAAATCTTTTCAAATCCCTTTAAATTTTGTAAAGTTCTTGAAAATACCGTGGAATTAAAAAAAACTGTAAAATATTTCAAATCCTTTGAAATTTTTACAAATCCTTTGAAACTTTTAGAAATCTTTTGAAACTTTTGAAAGTTCTTGAAGATTCCTTGGAATTTTCCGGAATATCCTCAAATCTTTCAAATCCTTTGGTGTCACTTCAAATTATTGAAATCTATTCAAAACACCCTAAGATATTTCAAGACATTCTAAAACTTATGAAATCCCTTGACATATTTTAGAGCTCTTGAAAATTCCTTTGAATTTTCAAAAATTAGCATAAAATTTTCAAAATTCACCATAAAATCTTTAAAAATACCATAAAATCTTTAAAATTCTTTTAAAATTTAGGAAATGCCGTGAAAATTTTAAAAATCATTTGAAGCTTGTTAAAGCTCTTGAAAATTCCTTGAAACTTCTAAAAGTACCGTAAAATCTTTAAAATCCTTTGGAATTATTTCAGAATATTAAAATCTACTAAAAGTGGCTATATTGACTTGATCTTAAAAAAATAACTGAAAAGTCAGTTCTCTCTAACCTGTGGCCAGTAACGTAATTTTCAACATTTCACTAGTCATGAATCCGAAGCCGGCTCGAAGGACCTAAAATTATTGTCCAAGAATTACCCAATAAATTTGTTCAAATCAAGAAACAATAATTTATATTTGCATATTTGCACAAGATGGAAGTGAGGAGATGAAACAAATTGTGCGTTTGACAAGGGAATGTTCTACTAAGGCAGTAAAACTGAAAGGGATAGATTTGAAGCCAGTGAGACCTTTGACGAGTGACATAAAAGAGAATATGCTCTCGAGGGTTAGAAGGCTTTTGGAAAAGTACACGCCAGTGTGCATGAAATCGTAAGTCACGTAACAGTCGTTACGTTCTGGACGGATTGGATCACTGGGGAAATACGAACGTATTTCCCAGCTCGTTGATAGGATTATTAAATCCGTTTCTCTCGATATTGGAATTGGTTGGTTTCGCATGCAGAATAATAGCGCTGCGTTTCGCGCTTATTTTCCCAAGTCGCTGAAGCAACTCCATTAAACCTGTACATTGGATGCTCTCTGTTTCCCCAGACGATTCAATTCCGCCCTACAATCCCCTTTTCAACCCATATTCTTTTCAAAAAATTTTACTTCAATCTAGTGTCCGTTCTTCGATTTCTTAACTGAGATGCAAATTGGATTCGTTTAGAAATAATGGACGGAAATTACAAAAGAAAATTTCTTTCTTCTTTATTTAGTCGATTAATGTTTGAATTTTCAATTTTCTCAAGAAGGGGAGAACGCTCTTCAGTAAATAATAAACCTAGAGTAGATAATCATTAATTTGAAATACTACTGTATGTAAAATAATTAAATTGATTAAATTATTAATTAAGACACAATACATGTTGATAAATTAAAAATATAATTAATTATTTTGAGTATATTTGTGCTTTTAATTAATGATTACCTATTGCAGATTTATTATCTACTGTAAGGTGGTCTCCTTACGTGTTCTAATTCCTGTTCCTCTTTCATTATAAAATATTTTTGATATCTTTTTTCAGTTATTTTTTTCAATGAAAAGAGGAGGCTGCCCACAGATTTAAAAATCCTTTGAATTTTTGATATATTGTCACAATAGGTAAAAGTGAAACGTATCTCTCTTGGTATGTGGTGGATCGAGAGATCCATGAATCTCCACCTCTCGTCGCATTTGGAGTTGGGGATCCATATCAAGTTGAATCCGTTGAATATCGTGTCTCATTTTGTGTACACAGGGTGAACGAAATTTCCGAGTGATACACGGATTCTGAACGACAGCGCTCCGAGTATCTCGTGCATTTTTGTCAAATCCTCTCTATGTATGTTTTAAGGACGGCTATATGCAGTAACGTCCACTAAACCGTGGTCATAGCAAGCCGTCTCGATTTTTTCCGGACTTTACAGATTTCCTTTTATGAGAAATGAATCCATTTATACTCCCGAAATAGGATTGAGTCCTCCAAACAGAGTGGGATTCCTCGATAGAAGATAATGTGGGTTACGGTTCTGATGTGCGAGTCCGCGAGCGTTACCAGTAACGTGATAGTTGTCTCCTGTAGCACTAGGAGGGTCTTTAGGCAATGTTGAAACAATATGTTACAATATCAGACTTCGCAGTCGAAAATGCTCTCAGAATGGGGAAAATAGGGTGATTTTTTACTAAAATAGGGGGATGATAGGCGAATGAATTCTTTTAAATAAAATTAATATACAGGTACCATACTGAATTCAACATGAAAGGTTTAAGATTTCAAGACGAAAAAAATTAAATTTTCAAAGAAATAGTTGATTTTTTAACCAAAGAGTTAAGTTTACAAGCTAAGCGGTTCATTTTCTACCAAGAAAGATGATTTTTCAACAAATTATAGTTGTAGTAGTTGAACTCTCGATAACAAAAATTAGTCTTAGACCAAACCGTTGCACTTACAACTAAACAGTTCAACTTTCAAGCAAAAGAGAAGAATTTTTAATAAAAAATTTGAATTTTTAACCAAATAGTTTAATCTTGAAGCCAAAACGACGAATTTTCAGAAGATAGTTGGATTTTCAACCAAGAATGATAAACTTACAACCAAGAACTTTTCTACCACAAAATATGAATTATTAATCCAAGACGACGAATTTTCAACAAACCAGTTGAATTTTCCACAAAAAAGATATTTTAAAAAAATACAAAAATTTTCAATAAAATAGCTAAATTTTCAACAAAATAGTTGAGTTTTTAACGAAAGAGTAGAGTTTTCAAGCTAAAAGGTTAAATGTTTTCAATGTTTGTTTAAATGTTTTTTTTTACCCGAAAAGGTGATTTTTCAACAAAAAAGTTTATTTTCAATCAAGAAAGCTGACTTTTCAACCATATAGTTCATTTTTCGACCACAAAAATTAATCTTAGACCAAATAGTACCACTTACAACCAAGCAGTGTCTTCAAGCCAAAAAGACGAATTTTTGAAAAAACACACGAATTTTCAACCAAGAAATATAAATTAAAAACCAAGAATTTTTTCACCAAAAAGATGAATTTTTAATCCAAAGAACAGAATTTTCAACAAAATGTTTCAATTTTCAACCAAAAGACATAGCCTTTTAAGAAAGCAGTTAAATCTTCAACGAAATAATTAAATTTTCAAACAAATAGTTGAATTTTGCACCAAATAGTTAAATTTTCAACAAGAACAAAATTAATTATCAATCAAATAGTTGCATTTACAACCAAATATTTGAAATTTCAAGAAAACTGGACGAAACCTTCAACAAAATAGTTGAATTTTTGTCTAAATAATTGAATTTTAAACTAAAAAGATAAATTTTGAACCAAAAATAGAATAGTTAAAAAAATAATTTTCAAGAAACAAAATTGAATTTTTAACAAAATAGTTGAATTTCCAACCATAGAGATGAATTTTAAAACAAAAAAGTTAAATCTTCTACAACAAAAAATAAATTGTTTACACTGGAGCATAACATTCATTTAAGTATTTGAATTTTAAGCCAGAAAGATGAATTTTCAACAAAAGAGTTAAATTTTCTTCCAAGAAACATTTTTCAGTCAAAGGAAAAAAAGTCAACAAAATTGTTGAATTTTTAGCCCAAAAATGCGAATTCTCTAAAAAGCAGTTGAATTTGCAATTAACAATGGAGCTTAACTTTAAACCAAGTAGTTGAATTTTCAAATTAAAAAGACGAATTTTCAAAAAAATAGTTCAATTTTCTACAAAGAAAAATTTTTTAGTAAAGAGAAAAAAAATGTCAACCAAATTGTCGAATTTACAAGCCAAAAAGGTGACATTTTTATCCAAAAACACGAGAATTTTTAACAAAATAGTGTATTTTTCAACAAAATAATCCGATTTTCAAACAAACAGTTGAATTTTTAATCAAAAGAGATGAATTATGAACCAAAAATATAATACCAGACCTTTCAATTGCAAAGAATTAACTTTCAAAGAAAAAAATAGATGTATTTTTCATTAGTTTATATTAATTCAGTTCGGATTTAAACAAAAAGAAGAAAGAGGGAAGTTTCTTGAAAACAGGGGAAAAAAGATAAATTCTTTAGAAAAGGGGGAAACAGGGGAATATGGGAGTGTTTGGCTGATTGAATTTTTAATATTGTATGCTACATATTGTTTGAATGCTTCCTATAGAATACTGGTAACGCTCCCCATGGAAATTCCATGGAATTGAAGTCGTTAATCTTAACGCATACCATTAGGGATTCCTTGATAGAAGATGCCGTTTAATATATATTATTAAACATTTTTGAAATATGGTTTGCGGTTGTTATGTGCGGGTCCGCGAGCGTTACCAGTAAAGTGATAGTTGTCTCGCGGAGAACTTGTAGGGAGCGTTCAAACAATATGTAGCATATTAAACATTCAATCAGCCTATTAAACACTCTATTTTTCAACTCATTCAGCTTCGTCGATTCTAAAATAGATTTAAAATTAGCCCCTAATTCAGAGGGTTAAATAAATTGACTAAAAAGTGAATATAGTTGGAAGAGGGGAAAACTTGACGGGTTATAGGGAGCTATCTGTTAATGAGCTCGCCATGGAAAATCCATGGTCTTATACTCGTTAATCATAACGCATACCACGAAGGATTTCTCTGTATAAGATACCGTTAAATAACTTATTTAACATGTTTGAAATGTGGGTTACAGTTGTTATATGCAGGTCCGCGAGCTTTATCAGTACAGTGATTGTTATCTCCCGGAGCACTTGCAGGGGCTTTAGGGAGCGTTCAAACAATATTGAACATTCAGTCAGCTGATTAAACATTCTTGTTCAAATAAATAGGCTTTGCTGATTCGAAAATTTACCATTTACACCTAATTGAGAGGGTTGAGTAGATAATATTAAATGTGAATATAGTTGGGAGCCGAGACAATTTAATCGGCTAATGAGCTCGGCATGGAAATTCGATGTCCTTAAACTCTTTAATTTCAACGCATACCATTAAGGATTTCTCTATAGAAGATATTGTTTGATATTTTTAAATGTAGGTTACAGTTCTTATGTGTGGGTCCGCGAACGTTTCCACTAAAGTGACAGTTGTCTCCTGGAGCACCTTCAGGTTCTTTAGGGAGCGTACAAACAATATTGAACGTTCAATCAGCTGATTAAATATTTCATTTTTCAAATAAGTCGACTTTGTCGACTCAAAAGTAAGTTTACAATTGGCACCTAGTTGAGAGGGTTAATTAGATATTACTGAAAAGTGAATCGGGTTGGGAGTGAGGAAAATTTAACCGGTTTCAGGGAGCTATCTGTTAATGAGCTCGCCATGGAAATTCCATGGCGTTGAACTCGTTAATCTTAACGCATACCATGAAGCTGAAGCTATCCGAGTGATTAACGCGGTGCTACGCTTCTCTATCGTATCCCATTCTACCCCTTTTCGCTTCCATCTTTACTACCCTCGTTTCCATTGCATTATTAAATGTCCTTTTACGCTTCTATGGCAATATGCCACCAATGCGCCCGCCCGGCGCCGTGCATCAAATCACGGTTTGGCGAGTTACATCATTCTAAAGGTACCCCGCGAAAGGGAATAAATATCGGTATGTGTAAACTTCCTATTGGGATAGGAAGCTGCACATAAACTGCTCTGATATTGATGAACCATCTGCCATCTGCCGCTATTCATGTTCATGTACTCCACAAATCTGTAGAATTATCTTACAAATTAATTCAAAGCGTGAATTGAATATTATGTTTAAGCTCCCAGGATTAACAAATAATTTGAGGTTCTAAAAACTGGATAATATTTGAAATGGATTGATCAAATTTCCGAGATTGTGATTAGGGTTGAATATCCCAGACTTCACATCCCAAAAGGCCCTAAAAAATCTGAAAATATGAATCTTCAACCAAAAAATGCATTATTAACAGGGTAGTTCAACTATTAACTAAGAATAGTTAATTTTTTTACTAAAAAGATGATTTTTTCAGCCGGAAAGATTAATTGCCCACAAAAAAGTCGAATTTTCGACAAAATGCATGAATTTTCCACCAAAAAGATAAATTTTCAACTTAAATGATGAATCTTGAACCGAAAAAATGAATTTTCAATAAAGCAGTTCAACTTTTAACCAGGAAGAGTTAAATT
This sequence comes from Andricus curvator, assembly GCA_932195095.1. Classification (NCBI taxonomy): domain Eukaryota; kingdom Metazoa; phylum Arthropoda; class Insecta; order Hymenoptera; family Cynipidae; genus Andricus; species Andricus curvator. The sequence continues at coordinate 261,096 of CAKNYM010053000.1, forward strand.
TTCATGTAAAAAGATCAATTCTAAACGAAAAATTCAACAGTTGACATTTTGAATGAAGAAATGTTTAATTTTAAATGAAAAACAGTTAAATTCAATCGTTTTTAGACAAATAGATGAATTTTCAACTCAAAGAAATCAATATTCAACAAAAAATGAAATAATCAATTTTTAGTTGAAAATATTAATTTTTAATCAAAAGAAAGCGAATTAAAAAAAATAAAGTAATATCTTACACCAAAGAGAAAATTCTTCAACCAAACAATGATTTTTTAACGTAGTGGTACAACAATAAATCATATAGTTGAATTGTTAAACGGAAAATATGAATTTTCAACGAAAATGGTAATAATTGATATTTCAACCAAAAAAGATTTTAATATTGAATGAAAAACAGTTGAACTCAACCAAAAAGTACGAATTTTCAATAAAATAGTTGAATTGCCAACCAAAGCAGATTCATTTTCAAAAAAAGAATTAAACTTGCAAGCTATAAACTCGGATTATTTAGAAAACAGTTGACTTTTAAATCGGAAAAGATGAACTTTTATCAAAAAAATTAAATTTCAACCAAGTGATCGAACTTTTAAAGGAAAGATTAAACTTCAATCAAAAACTGTTGCATTTTCAACCAAATATTTGGATTTTTAATCCAAAAGAAGGAATTTCCTATCCAAAAATAGTTGAATTTTCAACAAAATAAGTACATTTGCAACAAAATAAATAAATTTTCAATATAGTAGTACAATTTTTAACCAAAAGAGATCAATTTCGAACCAAAACTGTGATAGTTTATTTCTCAACCAAAAATAGTTGAGTTTTCTTATTGTGATCCATTAATTCAGTTCGAATTTAAGCCAAGGAAAAAACAGAAAAAGGGGAATTTTCTCTAAAACAGAGGAAAAAAGAGGAATTCTTTTTAAACGGGGAAAAGAGGGGAATAGGGGAAAGAGTGCGCAGCCTGTTATCCTCAGATTGATGACAAAGGACAAATATTATATAGAGGTCACGAGTCCAAGGTCATAAGTAAGACTGAATTTGAACATTAGGATTGAAGGATGAGGGGTTATACCATACTTGAAAAAGGCAGAAATTAAAAGTCAAAGTTATAGGGTACACCTCACAGGTTAAGGTTCAAAGATCACTAGATGATGAAAATATTATATAGAGGTCATGAGTCCAAGGTTAGACGTAAAACAGAGTTCAAACCTTAGGACTGAAGGGTTATATCTTCTTGTGAAATATCAAAGTTATAGGGTAAACCTCAAAGGACAAGGGTTACAGGTGACTAGATGATGTGAATATTATAGAGGTCAATAGTTCAAGGTTAGAAGTAAAACGAAGTTTGAAACCTTAGGGCTGAAGGGTTATATCTTATTTGTCAAAGGTCAAAGTTATAGGTTAAACTTATAGGTCAATGTATAGGTTAAACTTCAAAGGTCACGAGTTAAAGGTCAATAGATTTTGAACTTTGACCCCGGAATCTGAACCACCACTATCGACCTCTGACCTTCGAACTCTCAACCAAATCAATGGTTAAAGGTTAAGGATCATAAGTCAGGGGTAAAAAGTCAGGTCAACATTCCAGTATGAATCCCAAAACATATATTGTTTTCAAATGAAAACTATATCTGGGCATCTCTCTGGGATTTGCTAAACGGCTTTATTTTGGAATAACACAGTACAGGACGAATATTTACGAGGAAGTAGCGGACTCAGCAAGGCTGAATATGAACGAAGTCTATGTTTCACCGACGAGGCGGGTTCGTGGCATTATGATTCTTGCACGGACGGCAAACACACATATAATCTTGTCGACTGGTAAATTGCTTTTGCATACTACGTGACGAATGTGGCTGAAGTTAGATGCACCACCCTTTTTCAACTTTTTTTTTAACGATCGTTTCACCAACACAGTAAATGCAAATTGATCAATAAATGCAGATTTAGCCTTTTTTATTGGCAGTGTCTATGTCAACCAAAAAAATCCGGCTATTTGTACCGAAATTTCGGTAGAAATAGTCCCTTTTCCAGCTTCTGCTATTCGTACGGAAAAAATATGTCTATTATTACCGAAATTTGCACCTAATTGAGAGGGTTGATTAGATATTACTAAAATGTGAATATAATTGGAAGCGGAGAAAATGTAATCAGCTAATGAGGTCGGCATGGAAATTCCATGTCCTTGAACTCTTTAACCTTAACGCATACCATGAAGGATTTCTCTATATAAGATATTGAGATATTAATATTAAGCGAATTAAAATTTTTAAAATGTAGGTTATGGTTCTTATATGCGGGTCCGCGAACGTTTCCACTAAAGTGATAGTTGTCTCCCGGAGCACTTTCAGGTTCTTTAGGGAGCGTACAAACAATATTGAACATTCAATCAGCTGATTAAACATTTCATTTTTCAAATAAGTAGTAGTAATAGTAGTAGTAGTAGTAGTAGTAATAGTAGTAATAGTAGTAATAGTAATTCATGAGTAGCAGCAATGAAAAATCAATCAATTCCGAAAAATATTTGAAATATGTAAATCCATAGAAACACATTTTGAAGATAAGAAAAAATCATTTCCCGAGCCATGGAGATTTATAGTCCAATATAAAAAAATTGGAATTTTGCGCTCACACTGGAATTCAAAATTTTCTGTAAGATTCCTTGTTGGGCCTAGAAAATTGTAAATTTTCCAGAAATGGAAGTCCGTACTAGGTATATCTATAGAAGCACTTAAAAAAAAAAAATTTGCAGAAATGAATATTCGTTTGAAAATTCACCTCTTTGTTGAAAATCCAACTCTCTTGAGTTTAGAATCTATCCTGGTTAAAAATTCAACTCTTTCGTTGAAAATTCTTATTTTCTAAATGAATTTAACTGCTTTAGATTCAAAATTGAAGATTTTTTGGGTAGAATATCAACTATTATATTTTTCATTGAGAATTCATTTGTTTTGGTTGAAAATTCCACTACTTGGTCAAACACTTTTATTAAAAATTCATTTTTTTGGTTGAAGATTCATGGTTTTAGTTGAACATTCATATCTTTGTTTGAAAATTTAACTATTTTGGTGACCACTTATCTTTTCTAGATGAAAATTCAACTATTTGGCTGCACATTCGTCTATTTGGTTGAATTTAACTATTTTTTATTTAAAATAAATATTTTTTTGTTATTGAAATATTAACTATTAGATTTTTGGTTGGCAAACCATCTTTTGTGGTTAAAAAGTCGACTTCTTGGTTGAAACTTAAACTGAAAGTTTAACTGAAAATTTAACTATTACATTTTTGGTTAAAAATGAATATTTATTAGATGTAAATTGAACTACTTGATTGAAAATTCATTTTTTGTTTGTTGAAAATTCGTCTTTTTAGGTAGAAAATTAATCTTCTTGGTTGAAAATTTATATTTTTAGTTGAAAATTCAACTACTTGGTTGAAACTTGAATTATTCTTTTAAAAATATAACTAACTTGTTGAAAATTCGTTTTTTTAGTGGAAAATAATTTTGTAAACTAAATATTTAACTATGCTAATTCAAGATTTATCATTTTAGTTAAAAATACATTTCATTCGTAGAAAATTTAACTATTATATTTTGGGATAGAAATTTATCTTTTTTAGATATATGTAAATTCAACTATTTTATTGGAAATTCATATATTTTATTAAAAATTCGTCTTTACGAGAAAAAAATCTTCTTGGTTACATAATATCTTCTTGGTTAAAAATTCAACTGCTTGGCTGAAATTTAAATTCTTATGTTGAAAATTGCTTTTTTTTATTGACGATTCATAATTTTAGTTGAAAATTCAACTATTTGGTTAAAAATTGATCTTTTTGGATAAAAATTCAACTATTTGGCTGAAAATTAATCTGTTTTGGTAAAAAATTACTTTTTTAAATTGAAAATTTAAATATTCAAAATTCAAGATTTATCATTTTAGCTGAAAATTTATTTCATTGGTTAAAAATGCAACTATTATGTTTTTGGTTGAAAATTTATCTTTTTCAGTTGTAAATCCAACTATTTGACTGAAAATTCTTGTATTTTATTGAAAATTTGTCTTTACTGGTAGAAAAATAATCTTCTTGGTTGAAAATTATCTTTTTTGTTAAAAATTATCTTTTTGGTTAAAAATTATCTTTTTGATTAAAAATTATCTTTTTGGCTGAAAGTTTAATTCTTTTGTTGAAAACTCCTTCTTTTGGTTGAAGATTGATCATTATAGTTGAAAATTCAACTATTTGGTTGAAAATTTATCTTTTAAAACAAAATTCAACTATTTGGGAGAAAATCCATTTTTTTGGTTGAACTCAACTATATCTGATTTAAAATTAAAATAATTTTTCGTTGACATATCAACTATTACATTTTTCGTTGCCAATTTATCTTTTTAGTTTGAAAATTCATCTCTTGGATAAAAAACTCAACTATTCTGTTGACAATTATTTTTCTTTGTTGAAAAATAATTTTTTCAACTCTAAATTTAATTATTTTTTTTTATTGAAACTTTATCTTTTTTAGTTGTAAGTTTAACTGTCTAGTTAAAAATCCATGTATTTTATTGAAAATTTGTCTTTTTTGACAAGAAATTAATTTTCTTGGTTCGAAATCAATCTCTTTGGTTGAAAATTCCACTACTTGGTTGAAAATTCTACTACTTAGTTGAAATTTGAATTCTTTAGATGAAAATTCGACTATTTGATTAAGAAATTATGTTTTTTATATAAAAATTCAACTATTTGGCTGAAAATTTGTGTTTTTTGGATGAATTTAACTGTTTCTGATTTGAAATAGGAGTATTTGTTAGTTGACATATCAACTATTACATTTTTCGATTACAATTCATCTTTTTAATTTGAAAAGTTATCTCCTCGGTGAAAAAATGAACTGCTCCGTCGAAAATTATCTTTTTAAACTAATTTTTTTAACTGAAAATTTAACTATTTCATTTTTGGTTGAAAATTTATCTTTTTTAGTTGTAAATTCAACTGTTTGGTTGAAAATTGGCCTTTTCAGATAGAAAATTACTCTTTTTGGTTGAAAATTAATTTTTTTGTTGCAAATTAAACTACTTGGTTGAAAGTTGAATTCTTTTTCGAAAATTCATTTTTTTTTGTAAAAAAATGTAACTATTTCGTTTAAAAATAATGTGTTGGTAGAAAATTAATTTTTTTTCAACTGAAAATGTAACTATTCCCATTGAAGATTCATCACTTTGTTGCAAATGCATCTCCTTGGTTGAAAATTTAACTATTTTGTTGAAAAATGTGTACGCTTTTGCATTAATGGCAACGTAGATTCCAGGAACCGATTACATTTTTCTCGAGTATCTAGCAAGGTCATATCAGCAGGAGATCTTGAAACGATCCTTAATGTCTCTTTTACACTCATCTATCAAGCCACGTCACTCAGAGGGAGATACATCTTCGTAATCGAGGAACCATGTCTCCAAGATCGCTACTCTGAAGTAAATGGTTAGGCCTAAGATGATAAAAAAGGGAGAAAACAAAAAAAAACACCTTCGATCAATTCTTATAGACAAGCACAAGATTGATAAAAAAAATCTATCTTTGGCCCCACGTTAGTTACTGATTGAAGAGCTGGCGCAGTAAATGCCAGCTGATCAAGTTGATGCATCAGAATGATTCGATTCTCAAGATCAATCGATTTTTTATTGTTTTTTATTTATTTATTAATTGATTCAGATGAACTTCCACAAGAAGCACATTAAAATATCAAAACTGAACTTTCAAAGAAATTTCCCAAAACTTTATTTTACGAAAAATCAATCACTTTCGACGAATAGGTAAACGAGATAAATCTAGAGGAGCAGGTTCAGAAAGAAAAAAGATTAATTACCAGAGTTGGTTATTGGTGTTTTTTTCTGTTGAAAATTAATTTTTCAAGTAAAAATTGAACTATTCCAGTTGAATATTCATCATTTTGTTAAAAAGTCATACTTTTTGTCTAAAAATTCAACGGGTTGGTTGAAGATTCGTCTTTTTGGATAATTCACCTATTTGGATGAAAAAGTAATTTTTTAATTGAAAATTCAACTATTTGGTGGAAATTTTATACTTTTTAGCTTAAAACTCAAATATTTGGTTTAAAATATTTCTTTTTGCTAGAATTCAACTGCTTTTGATTTAAAAGAAAAATATTTTTTGACCCAAAAATTTGATCAAAATTCATTTCTTTGGTTAACATTTTTTATATTTTGTTGAAAATTTGTTTTTTTTTTTGGTTCAACATTAATTTTTTGACTGAAAATTTACCTATTAGGTTTTTTTGTGAAAATTTATCTTTTTAGTTTAAAATTCAACAATTTGGCTCAAATTTCAACTACTTAGTTATTCGTTTTTTTATTGGTGAAAAATTATTTCTTTTAACTGAAAATTCAACTATTCTATTTTTTTTTCAAATTTGATCTGTTTTATTTAAAAGTTCAACTATTCGGTTAAGAATTTATCTTTTGTAGTTAAAAATTCAACTTGTGGGTTAAAAATGTATTCATTTTGTTATAAATTCATAGTTTTTGCTAGAAAATTAATCTTCTTGGTTTTAGGTTGAGAACGTATATTTTTTGGTTGAAAATTTTATTATTTGGTTCAAAATTCAACCATTTTGTTAGAAAGTCATTCTTTTTGTCTAAAAATTCAAAGGTTTTGTTGAAAATTCGTATTTTGGGTAATTCACTGATCTGGTTTAAAATGTACTTTTTTAGTTAAAAATTCAACTACCCAGTAAAAATTTAATTTTCTTAGTTGAAAATTCAACTATTTGGATGAATATACATCTTTTTGGTAGAATTCATTTGTTTTTTTTTATTTAAAATAAATGTTTTTGGGTCAAAAATAAACTATTAAATTTTTCGTAAATAATTAATCTTTCTGGGTTGAAACTTCGATGACTTGTTTAAAAGTTTAAATCCTTTGATCAAAATTCGTTTCTTTAGTTGAAGATTCATAATTTTAGTTTGAAAATTTATGTCTTTGGTTTAAAATTTAACTATTTGTCGAAAATTTATCTTTTATTTTTGAAAATTCATCTATTTGATTCAAAATTCAACTACTTGGTTGAAAGATTAACTCCTTCGTTCAAAATTCATTTTTTTAATTTAACTATTTTTTGGAAAATTCGTTTTTTTCTTGATTAAAAATTAGTTTTTTTAATTGAAAATTTAACTGTCAAGTTTTTGGTTAAAATATTATCTTTTTATTTAAAAATTCAACTATTCGGTTCAAAACTGATATTTTTCAGTTAAAAGTTTGACTGTTTGGTTAAAAATGTATGTACTTTGTTAAAAACTCGTCCTTTTTGGAAGAAAATTTATCCTCTTTGTTGAAACTAATTTTTGGGTTAAAAGTGGAATTTTTTTGTTGAAAATTGAACTATTTTTGGTTAAAAGATGATTCTTCTTCTTTTCTATTGAGAATGCATCTTTTTCTGTTGAATGTTGTATTATTTGTTTGAAAATTTAATTATTTTTTTAACATTTAACTGTTTGGTGAAAAATTTACTTTATTGGTAGCAAATTGACTTTCTAAACTGAAAATGTATCTATTCCAGTTAAAGATTAATAATTTAAGTTAAAGATAAATCTTTTCTTGGTAAATATTTTGAATAATTGGTTGAGAATTGTATTGTTTGGTTAAAATTTTAATTATTTTGTTGAAAATTTAACCAATTCTTAGAAATTCATTGAAATTCGTCATGAAAATTCATCTTTTGCGTTGAATATTCAACTTTTTTTAAAGAAAATTCAACTATTACATTTTTTGTTAAAAATTTATCTTTTGGGCTGGAAATTCACAACTTTGGTTAAAAATTCATTTTTTTTGTTGAGAATTCAATTGTTTTGTTGAAAATTCTTCTATTTTCTTGGTTTGAAATTAATTTTTTTAACTGAAAATACAACTTTGGTTAAAAATTCATTTTTTTGGTTGGAAATTTAACTGTTTTGTTGAAAGTTCTTCTATTTTTTTGGTTTGAAATTAATTTTCTGAACTGAAAATTTAATTTTCTTATTTCTGTTTGAAATTTGATCTTTTTTAGTTGAAAATTCGTATTTTTTTATGATAAATTAACCTTTTTGTGAAAAAATTCATCATTTTTTCGATCGCAAATTTAACTATTTCGTTCAAAATTCTTTTTTTTTTTTGGTAGAAAATTTCTTTTTTTTTCATTAAAAATTGAACTGTTAGATTTTTGATTAAAAATTTTTTTTTTTTTGGTTGAAAATTCAATTACTTGTTTGAAAATTTGACCATTTTATTAGAAAGTTATTGAAATTCTTTATGAAAATTCGTCTTTTGGGTTGAATATTCAACTATTTTGGTAGAAAATTCAACTAATTTGTTGAAAATAAACTTTTTTGTTGGAAATTAAATTTTTTGTTGAACATTAGTATTTTTTCGTTCAAAAGGCAACTTTCTGGTTGATTAATTATCTCTTCTGGTCGAACATTAATAATTTCTTAATACTTCTTCTTTGGTTGAATTTAGCTGTTTTTAATTAAAAATTAAAATCTTTTTTGATTCAAATATCAACTATAAGATTTTTCGTTAAAAAAGGTCAACTTTTGGGTTGAAAATTCATCTCTTTCGTTGAAAATTCGTTTTTTCTTTTTGGTTTGAGGTTGATCTATTTGGTTGAAAATTCATTTTTTCTTTTCGGTTTTTTGTTCAAAATTAATTTATTGAACCGAAAATCTAGCTTTTGCATTTCTGAGTGACTTTCAATAAAAAAATAGAACTGCCACTCGACAGATATGAATAAACTTGTGTAAAAATTAATTTTTGATTCGAAAAATTGGATAATTTTGATATACCAGAGTTTACTGTTTACTGCTTTATTACCATAATTTTTGTTTAATTTTCCAAGCTTCAAAATCTTATAACTTTGAAATATTCACCCTTAAATGCCTTTAAGTTTAACGACTTAAAATTGAAGCTCAAGAGGAAATTACTTCTCAACAACATTCCTGGTGGTTTGCTTTATGAAATAATGCACTTTCATAGTAAAATACAAAAAGTCTCATCAGAAATTCGAAATAATGGTCGTTTGAATCGCCCCCACTGAGGAAAAGTTTAAATAATGCCAGAGAGTAGAATGCCTTTGTGCTTTCCAGCGAAACTTTAGCCGAAGGAACAGACAATTAACCTTCAGGTCAGACAGGGTCTTCGAGACAGATAATTATTAACTAGAATGCCTGTGAAAGAGAGTTTAAACTGAGATGCTTCTGAAATACTCTAGAAAATGCCATTTTCAAAAGAAGATGCTAATTAGATATCAACTAAGGTACAAGTTTGTTTCCAGGACAAAAAAATACATTTTTCCAGGTTCTTTTTTACAGTAAAAAAAAAATACTTCCCACGAAACATAGTAGAAATTGTAGGTCTAGTGGAACTGAAAAAGTGCCATATGTGAAATTTCTCATACGCCCCTAAAATCTGATTTTATAGAAATTTACGAAATGATTAATTTGAAAATTATTTACGAAAAATTACGAAATTTGTGAACCACCCCTAAACTTCAATTTGAGTTTATCGAATACTCAGTGATTCCTTCAGGTTTTCCCTGATTTTCCTCGACTTTCCAAAATCCCCTGACCTGTGGGAACTCTGAAATAGTATTTTGATGATAACAAAATCCTTGTCCTTTCTTCGGATAAGCTGGTCGAGAGCATTTAATTTAGTATTAAGCGCTTGAATTAAAGAAACACGCGAAGGCCGACTACATCCGGTTTGTACTACTGAGACCGGCGAGAAGTGGATCAGTGGTTCGACGCTGTTATGGTCAGGCGTCGGTCTCTCCAACGTCCGCGCTCGGGGTACTTCAATAAATTAAAACACCAACAAGTATCTTCAAGCGATCATTTTACCACATTCATATTTATATAAAGGAAAAAATCTATGCTTTGATTAAAATTAAGCATTTTTTCATTCAAATAACACTCAAATAAAATATCAAGCTTTTCCTGAAATGTTAGAATTCCACAAATTGAAAATTGGATTTAAACTTGTTTCTGACCTCTTACGATCTCCAATTCCAGAACTCCAAATATACTATTTTCCCAATAAACGAGGCCAGATTAGTACACGAAATTCGTTCCAAAGCAAGCTGTTCAGAAGCACTAAATGGTGGATTTTGTACTGACCTTTTAATAAAAATAAATAGATCCTGGCAGCGTGCACTCCATTTACGAAATATTGCTGCGAGTTCTTTCATTTGAATGATCAAAAACTCTTTGAAAACAACTTTTCAGAATTTTTCTTTCAAAAACCGTAGAATTTAACATCGGTCTTCATATCCCTAGACTAGTATCTGCTCTCTAAATTTGAATTAGTCTAATATAACTGATTGTCAGTCAAACTCTACTAATTCAGGGTATCTAGCGTTTCTTCAAACAAAAATTCCAGGACTTTTCCAGGTTTTCCAGGACAAAAAAATACATTTTTCCAGGTTCTTTTTTACAGTAAAAAAATAATTTCCACGAATCATAGTAGAAATTGTAGGTCTAGTGGCACTGAAAAAGTGCCATATGTTAAATTACTCATACGCCCCTAAAATCTGATTTTATAGAAAAAAAAACGTTTTTTTGGGGGCATTTTTCATTTTATCAAGGTGAAATATCACGACGCTACGATAGAAAATATTCAAAGTTTCCCTTTTCTTCAGCTTTAAAATCAATTTAATGAAACTTTCAAAATTCAATATTTTGTTGCTGTTTATAATATCAAAGCGAGTTCAGCACCGTGTGTAATGAGATTTTTTTTTCTAGAATTGGTTGAAATTTGATTGAGTTATTAAATTTTAAGCTAATTTAGGTTTATTCTCAATAAAATAATTAAATTGTCAACAAATAAGTTGATTTTTCAACAAAATTGTTGAGTTTTCTACCTAAAGATGAAATTTCAACTAAATGATCGAATTTTAAACAGAAAAGATTAAACTTCAACGAAAAACAGTTGCATTTCCAAAGAAATAATTGAACTTTTTAGAAGACAGTTCGATTTTTAACAAAAAAGGTGAATTTTAAATCCAAAAGGACGAATTTTCTGTCGAAATAGACGAATGTTCAACAAAACAGTTGAATTTTCATGATTTTTTAACAAAATACTTGAAATTACAAAAATTAATTTCCAACCAGATAATCTTATTTTGAAACAAAAAAATATTAAACTTCAACAAAAATAGTTGAATTTTCAACACGAAAATTGGAACTTTCGATAAAAAGACGAATTCTCAACGAAAAATTAAATAGTAGGTATTTCAACAACAACAAAAACCGAATTTTCAACAAAATAGTTAAATTTTCAACCAAAGAGATGAATTAAAAAAAAATTCAACAAAATAGTTAAATTTGTAACCAAATAGTTCAACTTTCAACCTACAGAAATTAATTCTTAAACAAAACGACGAATTTCCAACAAAGAAAATTAATTTTCCACCAAAAACAGACAAATTTTCAACAAAATGAACAAATTTGCAAACAAATAATTTAATTGTCGACTAAAAATGATCAATTTTCAGTAAAAAATTGTCAACTAAATAGCTGAATTTTGAACCAGATATGAATTTTCAAATAAATTAATGAACCTGCAATTCTGCAACCGAAGAATGAATGTTTAATAAAGTAGGTAAAATTTTATCGAACGAAAAAAAAACAACAAATTTTCAACAGAACTGTTGAATTTTCAACCCGAAATTATTAATTTTCTATCAAAGAGACGAATTTTCTAATAAAAAAGACGAATTTTCAACAAATAAAGATTTTTCAGCCAGGACAGAAAAAAATGTCAAAGAAATTGTTGAACATTCAAGCGAAAGGCAGTATTTTCAACCCGAAAATACAAATTTTCAACAAAAAAGTTTATTTTCAACCAAGAAATTGCAGTTTTAATCAAAAGAGAGAAAATTTCCACCAAAAGGATTAGTTTCCTAACAATAAAAGACCAATTTTTGACTTGAAAAGATTAAATTTCAGCAAAAAAATGGTAAAGTTATATTTGTAGGTTAAAAAATAAATTTTAAATGAAACAAAGAATTTTCAGCAAAATATTTAAATTTTCAATCAAAGAGATCAACTCTCAAACAAACAATTTTTTAACAAAGTGGTTCAAGTTTTACCGAAGTAATTGAATTTTCAATTTTAAAAATATCAATTTTCAGCCAAAAATGAAATAGTTACGTTTTAGCTTGAAAAATTATTTTTCAATCAAAAAAGACATTTTTAACAGAAAAGATGAATTTTCTACCAAAAAATATGAATTCTCAACAAATAATGTAATAGTAGATATTTCAAATAAAAAGTATGACTTTTTAATAAAAATTGTTGAATTTGCAACCAAATAATAAAATTCTTCACTGAAATTAATAGTCAGTATGAAACAAGTGTGAGAAAATAAATAAAAATACAAGGCAAATAAATTACTAACTGAAATAATAACTAGTCCCAAACTTCATTCTCAAAATTCTCTAACTTTAGCCCGACCAATTTTTTATTTGCTCTAACCATTAATATTCAAATATCATTTCGATTGTAGCTTTGTGATTCTCACCGTGATAAAATAAACAGTCTCTTGTTAAACAGGTAATCTTTTTTAATTCAGCAGAGAAAAAGTTGAAAAAACTATTTTTTCTTTGAAAGAACAAAAATTCCAGAACAATGAGCAAAATTCAAAGACTTTTCCAGGTTTTTCCAGGTAAAAACGAATTCAAGGACTTTTCCAGGTTTTCAAGGATTTACAGGACACTAGACACCCTGGTTAATATAACAGTGAAAAAATTAATAGTTGATTTTCAACCAAATAGTTGAATTCTCAAAGCAGAAAAGACGAATTTTTTAGAAGAGAGTTGAATTGTCGACAAAAAATTTATTTTCAGCCAAAAGAGATGAATTTTCAAACAAAGAAGGTGACTTTTTTAATACAAAAGATGAATTTTCAACAACATAGTTGAATTTTTAACCTAATAAGATAAATTTACGACTAACAAGATTAATTTTCTATCGAAAGTGAAATTTTCAACATAATACATGAATTTTCAACCAAATAGTTCTATTTTCAACTAAGAAAGTGATAAATTTTCAACCAAAAATGGAACAGCTACATTTTCAGATATGAATAAATAATTTTTAATCAAAAGAAAATAATTTTTAGCAAAATAGTTGCGATTTAAAAAAAAATAGTTCAATTTTTAACCAAATAGTTTGACTTTCTTTAAATTTTTTTTCTCTTTTGAAAAATACCTTTCTTACACTCTTTAAAGTCATGTAGAGGAAAAAGTGGGCTGAAAATAATTGTATGATCAAATTGAGATTTTTACGCTCGAGGGGACCACGGTATGATTATATATATATATATATATATATACCATTAAGCCATTTCTCTTTCAGGGTAGGCGTGACACTACCCGATTCGGGTAGTGTTTCTAGGTGGATAGTTTATTATTATATTATTATTTCCAGCCCACTTTTTCTTTTACATGACTTTGAAGAGTATAAAAATCTATTTAAAAAAAATTTTATATGGTTTTTTTTCAAAAAATCAATTTTAATTTGGATTTTCAACGCAGAATAGAAAATTCATAATGAGATTTTTACGCTCAAGGGGACCACGTTATGATTATATAATATACATAAACACAAAAAATAATCTCAAGATAGTTAAATGTTCCTGGGCGCTGCGTAAGTTGAATGTTGTCCCGTCGAGCGTAAAAATCTCAATTTGACCATGAAATTATTTCCAGCCCACTTTTTCTTCTACATGACTTTAAAAAGTATAGAAAAAGCTGTTTTTTTAAAGAGAAACAAAATTAATATGGTTTTTTTTTCAAAAAATCAATTTTAATTTTAATTTTCAACGCAGAAATGAAAATTCATAATGAAAAAAAATTGTTTTAATAGTCTTAAAGTACATGAAAAGAGCTTTCTAAAACACTATAATAAAAATCCAATCTGTTAATCCTAAAAGAAGTTTCGCTAAAGTGAAGGTGAAAAAGCACCTGAAAAAGTGAAAACTTCAGTCCTTTGTATATTGGCAACTGGTTAATAAATGGACCTATGGTTTGATTAAATAATAAAGGTCCCCTAGGACTATAATTTGGTCAAGTTTCAACCTGATCGCAAAAAACAATAATTTTAGGTAAGAACACTTGGCGTATTCTGCCCCAGGTATAAATCTGGACCACCCTATTAATTATATTGTACGAAGTTGCTAGTGTTCTAGATCCCTCAAGATAAAATTTAAAATGAAAATAAAATAGATGTAGCTTCAACGAGTTTCTAAAATAAAAAGGAAACGTGAATGTCCGTACGTTAATTAACGAGACATTGACACAGCTTTAATTAAGAGCATAATAATCATTTTCAACAATGTGTATATGAATATATCCCGAATGAGGTCGACCCCTTGACAAGACGTTAATTAAATTTTTTACTCTGTCACCCAACCTGATCTAATCAAACAAAGAAATATTGTTTTTGCTTCAGGAAAAGGTTGCAAGAAACTTTCTGCTTCGTAATTTCAATTCATGTCGTTATAATTGCACATCTCGTAGACTAGATTTAATCAGAGTGGCCGCAAAACTTCATTTTCAAAATCCCCTCACTTTTCCTCGATTTTTTCCTGGCTGATTTTTTATTTACCCTGACCATTCATATTTGTGGGCGTCTTTTAGGCAAATTTTATGCCCAAAATGAATCCTTCAAGTTGAAAAATGAGTTACCGGGACATTTTTGAAGTTTGGAAAATAAAGTAGGGGCGAATGGTCCTAAGTCGGCACAGTAAGAGTTTTTGTCGAAAAAAAAGGGTAAACATGGTTTAATGACGCTTTAACGTCTTTGTTAGGGTACCACGATCCTTTATCTACAATTCTATGTCATTCGGAGTAGTGCGGAATTGATTTTTGCTATTTCTCAAAATGGTGGTCCTAAGCCGGCACCCCCTGGTCATGAGTCAGCACATAATTTTTTCAGGTTGAATGCAAGAAAAAGGGCAGCTCATGCAAGTTTTAGGAGGAAATGGACAAATTAAACCCATTTACAATGAAAAAACATGTAGAATATTGCCAAACTTAATTTATAGGATGGTCGCCTACCAGAGACAAGCGGCATGCAGTCAAAACACAACCAAACTAAAAAAAAACCAACAAGAGACGAGTGACATGGAATTGAAAAACAAAATAAAATAGCACACAAATAACAACAAAAGCAAGAAAAAAACCTGTTTGGTGCCGACTTAGGACCACTACGAATGTTTACACATTTCTTACTATTACGCTCACGAAACAAATCCGACTGAAAAGTCGAGTTTATCAGGCGGAAGAACACAAAACACAGAAACCAACGCACTTAATCGATTGAACTTCTAAAAATATTTACACACCTGTAGCTGCTTCACAAGAATGGAAGAAAATGGAATTTCGTTTGCACGAAAAATTTATACCTCGCTCACGCTGTCAAGCGAAAACTAAAGTGACAATTGTCAGCGTAAATTACGCCCATGTCTACCAACATGTCATACGACGAAATGGTTAAGCCGATACGCGCGCCATTTCCGAGAAACGCGAGGGTACCGGTTTAAACCACAGTGCCGACTTAGGACAATAAGTTTCTATACTCTAGGTTTCCACAAATTAAAAATTTTTATAACTTTTTTTTTACTTTATTGTAAAAATATACAAGGTATTCCAACCAAGTTTGTGAATTTTCCAATTTTTTTTCAATTGAAAAAATTAATTCAGAAAAGAAATTAAAACAAAAAGACGAATTTTCAATTAAAATGATGAATAATTAATTTCTGATGTTAGGTATTGCCGTTTACTGGTCTAATAATTTTCTGTTGGCGTAATTTTCGGTGGCGTAATTGGTTAACGCTCCACTCGTGAATAGTGGCGTTCCCGGTTCAAATCCGGGCTGAGGCAGATTTTTTTTCGTCTCTCCATAAAATTATTTGACCAGTAAACGGCAATATCTAACATCAGAAATTAATTACCGTGGTCGAAAAAATAACATCAATTATTATTAAAATGATGCATCTTCAACAAGAATTATTATTTTTCAATAAAGTGGTTCAACCTTCATGCGAATAACTGAATTAAAAAAAAGCTACATTCTCAACGAATAATGTAAAAGTAGATCTTCCAAACAAAAAGGATGACTTTGTAATAAAATTGTTAAATTTTCAACCAAATAATAAAATTCTTAACCAGATGTATAATTATCAAGAAGCAACAGCAGAAAAAAAAGACTAGGCAAATCAATTACTAACAAGAATATTAATATCAGGGCAGCCCAAACTTCATTTTCAAAATTCTCTGACTTTACAGTGACAAACTTTTTTTCCCTGTCTAAATACCAAAATCTTAATCTTATGATATTCTTAACGTATAGAATCTTTTATATATGGAATAAAACAATTTGAAATTAAAATTCAAAATTTTTCAATTTATTATCCTTGACAGTTATTTAAAGTGCATCTTATAAAAATTTTCTGACTTGCAAGATTATTGTCAAAAATCCCTGACTTTCCCTGATTTCCACGCCATGGGCGGTCTCACAGACCGCACCATGGTTCTGAAATTTGGGTCCCTGCCCCACTGGTATAAAAGGTTATTAATAATAAAAGTTGATAACATTTATTAATTTCTTACTTATTCCAATGTCCCTTTATATAATTGTATAAGATAGATAACAAAAACTTCTTTATTTAATTACATATAAATATATACAGCGGTCTTTGAGACCTCAGGTCCACGGTACACAGTGAGTTTTTTTTTACAAAATTTTGTTCAAAATTCTGCTGACTGCTCAGTTTTTGACCGATTCTAATAATTTTTTTTTTTAATACTCGCAACGAATTATAATTTCATGTACCAGTGCTACTTTTTTAGTTTTCTGCAAGAGACTAACCTAAAAAAA